>JAIPMN010048412.1:0-10395 GCA_020650975.1 Apostichopus californicus | reverse complement strand
CCCCCCCCCCCCCCCCGAAAAAAGAGATGGTCATACAACAAGAACTACAAGTACGAAATGTGTATAATCGCAATCTTAAGTATGATTCATCTTACTTATGGAGCTCGTCGTTGATGTAGCATGGTAGAAGATTTACAACATTTAGCCAAACTTGTTGCAATATGTAAAATTTTGCTACTTAACCTTACAACAGATCTACAAATGAATTAACAAGGTGCACTCATCCAAAGACAATCCATCGACTAACTTGATAAGTATTTTATTCTTAATATTAACCACGTGTAGTCACAGCTGTATTTTGTGGTTGGTATGTGTAATGGTCACCATAGAAAATTGTACATTTTGGTCACGGCAGCTCTTCAATTAACTCACCGAAAGTATCACCGAGGACACAGATATTGAGAAAAATCAATATAAATGTCATTGCTTCTTTCACAAACAGGGAATCTGTTTCATAAGCCGGTACAGCAACCATTAACATGTTGAGGAAGATTGCCAACAGAGAAACAAGCTGAAGAAGGTTGTAAAAAATAAATTAATAAATAATGGATGGATGGTTGCATAATGTTATCATGGCTCAGGCAATGGACTTACAAACTAAAGACTGAAGGGCTCGAGTCCAGGCCAGATATGACATTTTGTGCTTTTTGCAAGGCACTTTATCTCCATTACCTCTCCACACTGGTGTTGAAATGACGATCAACGAGGTACCTGCGTGCGCCGGTTTGTGGCTGCACCCTCTGGGAAGTCCCCCAGCGGTCACGTAAATGTAGCACACTGCTGGATTGTACATGCTTTTTGTGTGACAAGTTTCCAATGACCATGGTTAACCGTAGCAAAGTCGTGTGACAAGGCCTTGCCTTGATACAAGACTGTAAACCTTGAGTTTAAATTTTTAACTTTAACTTTATGATATCTGAAATCATTGAAAAAGTTTGCAATCTGTCTATTGCTTCCACTTTTTAACATCATAATGTATGTCAATAATTTCATAACATAGAATGAAATAATATTATAGCTAAACAATGACTTTACTTTAAGAAAAAGTTATGAAAGTTATAAAATGTTATATTTCAATTTGTTTATCAAGTTTATTACAAGAAAAAAATATATAAATACCTCCTTCATGAGAAATAGCATTTAAGTACAGAATGACTTATAACTAACTTATAGAGGTAAATGGACAAGTCACAAGTTGAAATTGATATCAATGTGTACCTGGAGATGTTGCTCAAACTTATCCTTCATCGGTGAAAATGATGCGTGAAGAGTAAGGAAGATAACGGCGAGGAATACCGTAATGAAGATAGAAAGAGAGCTGCCCCATCCAAACAGAATCACAATGCACGTCTGTGAAACTTTTCTTGTAATTTCTACAATTTCCCAGTACCAAAACTGATCTTTGTAGTTCTCGTTGAGAAACCGTAACCATTTTGGATGCAATGATGATGAACTTGTAGAATCTTCAACACTTGAATCTTTATGATATTTCCACAAAAGATAAAATAATAATCCAGGAAAAACTACAATGTATAGCGAAAATACGTAAGCAGCAATTTCGAATTTGCGATGGGTGTTTGTGTTACAATTGATTGAAAGGTCAGATCGCAGGAGGCTAACGTTGTGCAACATAGTTTCGTCTAATGTAAACGTCTGGCATGCGGGTCTGTACAATGTAATGATAGAATTACAAGTAGAGGGATACGTGATAAACAGGCCCAAAAGAGTTGCAAATAGCAATGTATCTTGTTTGATGATAACAACCTGACGCAATCTTTGTGAACGAGAATTCGAAGAGTCCCCTTGGCAAAACTTTGCACGTACTTTTCTTAAGCAAACCGCAATAGCTGGGACTAATGCAACACTAACAGTCACAGTAATTCCTATGAGAAACTCGGAATATGCATTTAAAGACACACTTGGAACTAAGCAGCTGGGTTTTATGAAAATGGTAGATATGTTAAACTGCAAGAGATCTAACCAATCAGACAGCTGTTTGAAGACCTCAGGCCAATAAAGGACGTCTAACGAGTCCCAAAACTCCCCCATCACTTGATAGAAACCAAGAACTATTTTCCCTCTTGCAAGTGCAACGTCAATAATTGAACGAGTTTCCTCGTGTCGTTTACGTCTGTACGTGTAGACTACATAAAAGCAACAGCCGGCAAGTAGGAGCAACCCTACTGCCACTTCTAAAAGGAAGACCCATGTCTGAGGACATTCATGGCAAAAGTTCAAGACTGGGAAGTACTTCTCAGCGCATTCCGTACACATAAATCCTGTGTAGCCTCTATGACAATTCCCTTCAACGGTGTCGTTCTTGTTATCACATTTAAATGTTTGACGACATGGGTGTACATAAGCGAGAGAACCGGAAAAGGTCGCTGTGGTTTCATCATAAGAATCATCAAATTTCTGTAGATTTTCAATGTACAACCTGTACTCTGTAATGTTTGATAAAGTCCAGTCCCAGTAGAATCCAGGTTCTATAGTAATGAAGTCGTTTTCGCATCTCAGTCCTGCTTGTGGACAGAGTTCACAACCACCGAATCGATCTCTTCGAAAGTAGTTATCCATACAGAAACATGCTCGATACCCAGCGTGTCTACTCTTGTTGGTACCCTCCGGGCAAACCGCACAATTGAGAGGGCTGACGCCTCCTCCTTTGGTAACGAATGTTCCATTGTTACAGTTGTTGCAAGCGATAACGTTTGGTAACCGTTGATATTGTCCGACTTCGTCCTGGTAGAAACCACCTGAGAGAAGAAACGTCCGTTGAGTGAAGTCTTAAGTATGTGACTCTAACATCTATGTAAGTGATATTATTTCAAATGAAAATGACAGCAGTTGATTCCAAAGCCAATAAGAAGCGAAGTCAATAAGAAGCGGAAGGAGCTAGCTTGGTAGACGAGGAAAGGAGAAGTAGCGATAAATGACTGCATGAAACGTATAAGCCACCAATTACAATAACTACATGGATTGAATTTCACTCACCACGTGGACACGGTATACAACCTTTACGGCCTTGCAGGTTTGTATAACTTCCCTGAGCACAAGCCACGCATGTATAGTGACGAAGAAATATTGGTTCAGTTTGTGTGCAGTTAAATCCTCTCTGCAACAGACTGTCCCTTTGATAAGAGTCTATTACTTTAATCGTTGTCTGAAAAGTGTTTTCTACACAATCACTGTAAAAGAGAAAGGCCAAATTGTAGTCCTGTGCGTTATACTCTTGTAGTAAGACATTTAGGATAAACTATAAATTGCTACCTATAAAACACAGGACATTCAAGTCTATGAAGTTGATAATTAAGCTATCAAAGTTGCCGGTACTTTTCAGCATCTGCAGGTTAAAAACACATCCTCATAGCATTTTGTATGAAAAAGAAACATAATTAAGATTTTTTTCTTTAAATTGGTGATATTATGTGAGTACATGGGGCAACAACAGACTGATTGATGGTACCACGGCAAACTGAAAATTTGTTTGTATTTCCTATATAATAACTTATTTATACATTAGAAGAAAATAATTTTCAAAGAACATTGTCAACTAAGAAAACATTCAAAATGTTTCATATTTGAGAAATAAAAGGTAAAGCAACACGAAAATTACACGTCAAACACAACAATACATTAACTTACATATTTATGTTGTACGGCGCGGTGGGAATATAAAGACCATTACATGTGAGTATGCTTAAATTCAAAGAGAAACAAGATGAAAATCAGTTAATGTCATAAATATTGATTAATTTTCATTAGATATTTATTTTTCGCCAACTTAATGCAAGTTCTACTCTTGTTGCTAATGTTATGATACTAGCCGACCCTATGCCCACTATTAATTCAGTTATTTAGCAGCACCAGCGGTTTACTCCATCAAAAATGATGATAATAAAAAATATCAATCGCTACCTGTTTGTGATAAATACAGTTTAAAAATCTATACAGGAGGCTGTTTTCAATAAACCCCGCACACCTCACTTCTGTGAATATGATGCTATGAATTCTTGTAATTGCAATATAATTAATTACGGAATATTCACATGCAGCGCAACTCACATTTCACCATTTTCTTGAATTCCTTTGAGAAATTCAACAGAAAGATGTTGGACCGGATTTCTCTGAGCTTCGCTTCAAGGGGTTTGAGCAAAGTGAAAGTCGTTTTATCGATTATCGATACAGTAATAATAATGATAATAATGATACCGATGATAACGATGATGATGATTATAATGAAGATAATGATCATATCGATAATAAGCATAAGAATAATAATCATCATCATCCTCATCATAAAAAAAAAAATCATCATAGTAATCATAATAATAAGTACTTCAAGTCAAAACTATGAATAGTTAGCATATCGTATTTCATATACGAATTGGCTGTCAAACTAAGAAGTAGCAATTTGGTTCTTGTTTTAAAGTCAGCCAATCAAGAATCAGGACGGTCTCTGAACTACCCATTTAATCGATCAATTAATGTACAATTAGATCAACGAGCATGCTAATCAATTGATCATTAAAACTACTACGAAGGCAGCAACAAAACAATTGACAAACTATTGAAATTTACGTAGATAATTCTGTCAACTGATTAAGTCTCCATACATACCATTGACTAAATTTCCCTCGCAAACCAGGAAAAGTAAATAACTTCCAATCAACAGAATCATAAAGCAGCCAACAAATCAATCCATCAAACAAAGCATCCAGATCCACTCATTGAACAACAAGAACAAAACAAAACAAAAACAAATAATTATCGAACACATGAAAACAACTTTACAAAACAACAACAAAGAGCAAAATGACCTGTCAACTAGTATAACTATCAAACCATGAAATTTCTGGAAACTGAGATTCTTGTACCAGTCAATAGGTAACAGGACAATTTAATTTAATTTATTAAAAAGTCTAAATTTATCTTTAGTTCAAAAAAGACAATTTACTTCCTTGTTTGGTGGCAAATCTACCAGCAAGAGGTCCCGGCGAATTGGCAGACGCAAGCACTGGCAGTTACGCAAACTTTGATTATGTTTGTTCTAATAATGACATCTTATGAAAATTTCACAATGATCGTTACCACCTGCAACTGATTCCGACGAATCTAAAAATATATACTCACATCAGCTTTGTAGGATTGTACTGGGAGTTCGGCAGGTATAAACTTTTGGTTAAATTTGCTATTTGATTTCGGAAAATGTACCTTGATGAAATGGTTAAAAGATGAAGAAGAATTACAAGGTTGTCACTTTAGCTTGATTGTAGAGAAACAATGAAGTACAATAGAGTCCAATAAATAATTCATACTTTTGTACTGTACAGTTTACAGAAGATTCGACACTGTGACAATGTGTGTGCAATTATGCTTTTTATAGTTTGAAGTAGCATGGTGTACATGAACAACAAGTTATTTGACTTTGTGAATTACACTTTGAGCTACACCTTAGATATCGGTGCTGAGAATGAAATTACTCACAGAGTGTCAACGGACGTTAACGACAGCATCCCTTCGGGAATTTCGAACAAACTGTTACCGTCCAAATATCTTTGTTTTATTAAGAAAGAACAGTTTCCATGAAATACATTGACGATGAATTATGTGACACTAAGGTGATTGTTGTTTATCTGAAAGCATCCCCGTACCAGACATAAGATGCCTAGAGCACATAAGTGTTCATGATGTTAGGAGCGGGGATGATTTACCCTAAGAAAAAATTACCTCATTCTTCCCGGTTCTTCATAAATCGCGATCAGTGCCCAACTTGATGTGTAAATCCAAATTAGGTTTAAAAAGAAGTTTATAAAGCCATATGTGAAGACATCTTATATCAATAGCAATTATTAGAAAGAAACAAAAAGACAATAACGTAATAAATTCATGTGCTGGTTTTGGTATTGACACAAATCTTTTATTGGAAACGGTTAAAGAATAGTGCCTAATGCAGTTCCTTTAGCCAAATGATGCGGACATATCACTTACAGTTGTTGGAGCCTCCGCAAGTGACTGAATACAGTCGGTGGAATATATTCAAGCCGATTATCGCTCAGCGTTAGTCTCATCATGTAGTGGTTGGTGTATTCAGATGAAAACAGTTCTTCGGGAATCGTAATTAATCGATTACTTGAAAGATCCCTGTAAAGAAAACAGAAGAAAAAATAGTCAGCAACAATTAAATAGAGAGGTAGTTGCAGTCAATGATATGAAGTTGTCTGGCTTTCTCTGTACTCTCTCCTGGAATCCTGTCCTGTTGATTAAATCGGTCAGAATATCAGTCATTGTAGCAATATGGATTAGCAATTCTTGTAGGGAAGATGGCACGCTTTGCAGGTAATCTTCCTGGACGGTCAGTTTTCAGTCAATCAGCGAAGTGATAATACATGCAATATAAGCTAGATTAGGATCCTCGAACACCTAGGAACAAATTGAACACCTAGGTTGTGGCCGGTGCTGCTAGCCGGTGCTCATTGAAGCAATGATGCGTAGTGATCGGGAGGTTCGATACCCAGGCCGGGTCACAGTAAGGTGGGTTTTTCATCCGAGACCAATCTACGGTTTAACCATCTGAAATGACTTTCTAAATTGGAAAGGTTCTAAATTTGAGTTGAAACTGTTGAATTGGAAGCCACCCGACGTGTAAGTTGTAATCCATAAGCCCTTGCTGGTTTTTCCCACATTAAGTTTTGACGAGAGCTGTGAATGCAATTTTGTTACACAAGCGTATATCAGAGGTGAGAAATGTACGATGTTAATGAAATAATAATTTATTTTGAACCTCCTGGGAAAACTCGGTGGGTGTTAGTTAACTTGTAACGTTGTCGCAAACAAATGGTACACACATATAACATTTTCTTGCTGTCTTTACGGTTTGACATTCCATAGAGGCCCATTCGGGAGTTCCTGCTTGCAGGAGGATCTAAAATACACATATACATAAATACATATAAAAGAATCCCATCACCGCGAAAGAGAGATCTCCGTGGCCTTGCAGTCAAAATCTTTGTCGGTAGATATTATATATCGATTCACGTATTGGAGAATTGATGTATCGTTTAAGAGTTTGACATGATAGGACTGTAATAAAGTATTGTATCTTAGTACTGAGGGCTCTCGCGCACACATTAAAAACAGTCTGCGGAATGTAGATTGCGTGAATCTACTTAGACACTATGCAACAGTAGAATGTATATACTTACAGATCACGGGTTATCGAAGTACTGTTGAAAAGTTTGGTTGGTATGGAAGAAAGACTCGTATTGGACAGTACTCTGAAAACAGAAGATTAAGTAAAATGAAAGTCTTTAATCACCTGAAGTTTTTTTCAATATTCTCGCTATAGCAAACAATCGGTTCGGACTGTTAATTTCAAGTTACCAATCAGAGATATAGAGAAAATAAACACTATTGCACTTTAAATATATCTGGTTGAGATCAACCTTTCATAGAGATTTAAGCTTATGTAAAGCTTGTGAAGCATTTATTTTCTTCTGCCCCTCAAGAAAATTTAAAAGAGTGCTTCCGTATATACAAGTATAATATCATATAATTGTGCGATATCATTTTCCTTATTCTACGTGATTGTACGCATTTGCAATAATGTGCTAAACTTTCCGTTATGCTAACATAAAGCATACTTGGTATTGAAATGATTACTATAATAACAAGTTACATAGCTGTGGCTATTATAACAAGTCTTACAAACTCTGAATCCACGTCAGGTGCTTGAATGTTGAATCGTCAAGCTGTATCAAAGGGTTACTCCTGAAAGTTCTAACCAGTAGAAAGGAAAAGAGAGATGTTGTAATCTGATATTATTATTATTATTTTTTACATAAAATGCACGAAAAACAAGACAAGAAAAACAAAATCAAAGAAAGGATAGGCAATTGTTCTTTTTAATACTACGTTATGCCGTAAATCGCAACTTTCAACCTCGCACTTTAGTTTTGCCAGATTAAATTTGCCCCAAATGTTAGGATCTGGCCGTATTTTAATATAGCTGTATAAAGGGGTACAGTTAAATAAATAGGGTAATGTGTTCGTTTACTGTTGATTAAAAGCAGAGCAAAAACATTCAAAGGCTTCCAAAATTTACTGAAAAAATTCAAGTTAGTACTTTGGTGGAACACATATTTGTGTGCAAATTCTTGGCTAAACAAACTCTCTAATTGAAGGTATAAAAAGTGAGTAAAATGAATAAATCTATCATCTAAATTAATTGGAAAAATGTCTGAATATGTCATTGTGTTGGTGAAGGTCAACACAATGCAAAATTACATTTATGTTTACACTTACATAGAAATCTGCAAACTATTAATGTCTTACATGTAAAACAACCGAATTTGGGAATAAAACATTTCGCCATCGATGTGGGTAATGCCATCAAATGCTAATTTTCTGTAAAACGAAAAAGAATTTACAGAAGCGATGTTATAACGTAAGAGAAAGAATGATAAACGTAAAATATGATAAAAATGACAATGGCGATGACGATTGTAATGATAATTGTTTTAAATATATTATTATTATTATTTTATCGTCGGCAATGAAAATAATACAAGTTGATAACACATTTACTTTCACTTACAAAGACGTAAGTTTAGTACAGCCTCTGATAAGGCCTGTTGGGACGTTTCCCAGCATATCGCATTCGGACATCGTCCTGTGCATAAGAAAGTTTAATAATTTAATGTGCTACATATTTTAACAGTTATACATCTTTAAAGGTGTTCTTTATTACGGAATAAGTGCCAGGGCAACCGAATATATCTACCTTTAAGCACATCATCATCGTTAGTACAACATGAGCAACAACTTATTGCACTCTTTTACTCAGCAATGCACGTTATCTCTTGAGAAATGTTAGTTCGAAAATCTCATTAACAGCCTATAGTGTTGTGAATTGTTTTTTTTTTTGCATTGGTAGGTAACAATGTCATAGAACTTTATAAAATATTTACACTTACTAATTTGGAGTATTTAATCCTATACCATCTAATGCCACCCATGTATATCTAACACCTCCACGAATATTACTGACTGGATGCAGCTGTAAATCTGACTGTTTTTAACTTAGCTAACAGATTAGATTCACGTAATTGTCCGCAAAGTCCACAAATGTAAAAAAAAACGTTCATACTAAATTCAGCAGCTTCATTAATTAATAATTTAGATAGAAGAGGTAAAAATATTACTTGTATCATATATACTTGTGTATATAGTATATAAAATATATGATTTGGTTATTAACTGACATTAGATGACAGAAAGTTCATATCCACTGTCTGAGATAATAAAATCTGGACAGTGTTCCATACTATTTCAGGAACATATGGCCAGCTATAATAGTCTCAAGTTAGTTATAGTTTGTATTTTAACAGTCTATAGAAGTACAACCACTTACATATGATCAGCTATAATAGTATCATTTTAGTTATAGTTTGTTATTTTAACAGACTATAGAAGTAACAACCACTTACATATCATCAGCTATAATAGTTTCATGTTAGTTATAGTTTGGTATTTAAACATACTATGGAAGTAACAACCACTTACATGGGATCGGCTATGATATTATCATGTTAATTATAGTTTGTTACTTTAACAGACTATTGAAGTAACAACCACTTACAGTTTCTGCAAACTCTCGCAAACTAGATTCAAGGCCCCCTCATCAATGTGACGAAGATTCCGATTCAAGCTCAGTCTCCTATTTAGTAATGAAATATTTTGTAACATGGATAAGAACAATAATGATATGAACAATGGGATAATAAAAATTATTTTGAATTTCCAATTCCAATACAACAGTGTGAAGAATATATCGTCCAACTCCGTTGCAATACAGTCCAGTACATTTACTCAAAATTTATTCATTTATTTTTCAGTACCAATGATAGGGGCACGCCAGATTCCTTTAAAATATCTTGATGTATGCAACATAGTGAACGAGCGAAACTTTTACAAAATTGGTGTTCATATTCACTGAATTGATAGATTTTTCAGCTGTGAGCTTCATAGCCACAGTCTCTCCAGAAGTACTGTCGGGAAAACAAAATCTTGCGAAGGTACATCGTTATTTGATTAATATGACATATCAGCGGAGTGAAATGTCATAATTACATCATAATAATAATAATAATATTAACGATGTTAAAACATTACTGCAACAAACGGCCAAATAAAAACAAGAGTTTCTGTTTAAGCAACTTAATGTAGGAACAATTGTGGCCGAAAGGCAAGCACTCCTTTTCAATGAACATTCAGCTTGGGGAACCAGACCATCAAATAAGAAACGTTTACTTTACTTGTAACTGTCTCCTAACATCAAGAGTCTCAATAGGTTTATGCCTTTATGCTTTTAAGACACTTTACACTATGGACTGC
>JAIPMN010048408.1:0-19232 GCA_020650975.1 Apostichopus californicus | reverse complement strand
CACTAACATATTATTTAGCCCTTTGTCAGTTCGAAGTGATAAGAGTTTCGTTGACAAAAGGAAGCCACTCTAACAGGCCTTTACATAACAGGCGTTAACAGTAAATTGGAAAACAATTGCTTCGATTTGGAAGATTTGATGTTTGAGATTTACTTTCCCTGTGTCAGGAGAGGTTTGATGTGCGTCGACTCCTGGCCTTGACTCAAACTTCTAAAATAAAAAGTCAACAGTCACTTGGTATCATGTTATGCTTTTGTTACGTGCATATACCACAATGAGATGTTTTTAGCTGCAAGTTTCCAATATTTCTAGCTAACTGAGCATGATCACATTAAGAGGGACACTGGGGGGGGGGGGGGAGGGGGGACTGCAGCAATTCCTGCTACCATGCTGTGTGAATGGATCATTCATACTTCGCAATTTCACGCAATAGATACAGCAGGGTCCACATTAAATAATCCCATGAGATAATCCATCAGATAATCCCTATTGTGTCATATATCCATACATACTACTATAGCTGAGCAGGATGTTACAGCTGTGTATACACATGTCAGTTGCTCTTGCAATAAAGAATTTGAATTTATTATACCGGAGGCTAACTTTGTGAAATGTAAACAAAATTTTTGGTTACATATTTCATTTTGCACTAACTGATCAATAAGGCTACATGGTTATCATCAGAATGTTACAACCTTTCCTGAGTTTATATAAATTCCTAATTGACTTAATTTACCACAAGGATTCACCTTGTCAAGGATTCAACCTTGCCAAGGATGATTTAGTCCTAAAGGTCACTAAAGAGTGTACTTTGTTTCATGGGCCCTAAAAGTCTTTATGCTTCTCTCTCGTTATGACGTGGTGCCTCATAAAAGATACACTGTGACTTAATTAGTCAACCTGTCACGCTTAAAATCAGTATGAATATTACTTCCAGTGATATTAAATTACGAGCTAATTATTAACATAAAGTACACTGACAGACCAAGCTTTCACTTGATACCGAGCTACGTTTGGTTGTATCTGTACTGCATGTATCTATACTGACAGAAATAGAGTTCAAAATCAAACAAAACTGTTAGCAAACTGCTTATCCACTAAAGAGCCTGTGTAAGAGAATGTGTAAAAGTAAGTGGGCCTGATGTTTTGATCCTAGCAGGATCTTCTTCAGAGGCTAAATGACAAGTAAGAGTAACAAAAGGGACAAAAACACGCACAGAATACAGACAGGTTAATGAGCATGGTGAACACAAAGAGATAGATGAACAAAGATTAGTAGACAAGGGAAGGAGAGAAGAAAGAAACCAACAGGGGGAAGAGGAGAGGTAGGAGATAAACTGTAGAGGAACAAAGAGGGGATAGCTAGGATCGAAACGTCAGGCCCACTTCCTTTTCCCCAAAAATAGAGCTACCATTTATCAATATCAAACTTATTCCAACAGATAGTTTAACTAATTCATATGTTATCATACTGTATGACATATTACTGGACGAACGTGTCAGGGGTGGATGAATATGTCAGGGGTGGATGAACATGTCTGGGGTGGATGAACATATCAGGGTGTATCAATGATTTTAAAAAGGAGGGAAGGTGACCCTGGTGTTGTTGAAAGCAACCTCCCCCACAAAAGTAAACATTTTAGATGGAAAATGGTGTATAGTAGGCAAATATGTACACAATAATTCCACCTATAATGAAATCTACATATATATAGTCCTAAATGCTTTTTTATTTATTTTTATTTTATATGGTTGAAGGATGGGGGGAGGAGGGGATGCATACATCCCAACCCTCTGGATCTGTACCTGAATGTGATAAAGTATATCCTTCTATCTCCATCATGTACATCAACAGAAATTAAATTGACACGCCTTGCAAGGTGACATAAACCTCGATTTTTGGTTACATTTAAAAATATACACAAAGTCTCTTTCAAATTAGAATTGCCATTTTGCAAAAATGAAGTATACAGTCTTCCAACAGATATATGTGAACTAATGGATTTAACTAGTACTATATATATGACATGGGGAGAAATGTGATATTAAGTGCAACAATATACTGTGTCTCTTTCAATCAATAGAAAATATATGGAAGTATCATTATGCACTCAAGAAGGCCTGAAAGGTAGTTTGGGGCTAGCTTAAACAGACATCACAAAATGCACCTTATATAAATAATTGTATGGAAATAAACATTCTTGATACAGAACAATTATCAGGACACAGAAACTGAATTGTTACTGGTGAGAATGAAACCATGCATAGACCGTCCATTAGTGCAGGGAGGAAGGGGGGAGGGGGGGGGTTTACATCCACATGCATGGGCCACTTAGTTGTGTACATATCAGTACGTATGAATGTACTGATTCAAATCTCTATGGCCATGCATGCAGGCGCATCGTTATTTCAAATACGAGAGATCTACAATTGACAAACTGCATCGGAATTCGACAATACCAGTACAGTACAGGCGCGTAGCCAGGAATTTGCCAAGGGAGGGGCGAACCTGTAGGCAAACTATCAGAGCCGTAGATTCTGCATTGAAAACTATCTAAGCGTAGTGCCACCATGAGTTGGCGCGAAGCATACAAGAAAAGTTTGGCTGAAAATGCCTCTCAGATCGCTGGAAATGGCACTTCCCAGGCCTTGTAAGTTGCATCTAAGCTTGAAATTACTAGCGATATCATAAAAACATACAAAAAAAATATGCTCAAGGGGGGCGGTTGCCCCTCCCCACCCCTTGGCTACGCGCCTGGTACAGTACAGTATGCATATGTAAAAACTTGCACATATATACATATATATAATAAACATATATATATATATATGTATATATGTATGTATACACATTGATTAGTTTGACTGATAGCACCAAACTCACTCTCTCACTTTGAAGTAAGCAAAACCTGATTGTGATTACAATATTAAATCACATTTTACTTTCTATCACACATTTCAGACAATATGTTGCATACTAAATAAGACAGGCGCACCAGGGGTTCCATTGTTTGTGTTCTGAATGTGTTATATAACTTAATAAGATCTTCATGTCATTGTGAGAGTTCAAAGCATATGTCTTCAGGGTAGTAAACCTATAATTGAATTATGAAACCATCCAAGACCAGGAGGAAAATTATGTCTTGGATTTCAAAGCTGCTACGACAATACTGTACCGGGAAAGAAAAAAAGCATTCTGTAAACTGCTGGGGCTATGCTGTAGATTGGTTGAAGAAAAGATTTGGACAAATTGGAGAAGCGCACAGTCTTGCTACTAAGAAATATAGAGACTGAATTGTGAATGAAAATCTAAGGGGATATGTCGTAATTATCATCTGTATTGTCCCCAAGTATGCTAGGAGACAAGAAGAGTATATGTCTGTAATTTTGAGGGAACTTAAAAACCTCTTTTTGTTTTTTACTGCCTCTGCAGAGCTTAATCTTGTATCGTCCGGTAGTATGTATGTATTAAAGGTATGTGCATGCAGCCAGATGAGAACATGTATGCAGTTTTGGAAGCTTATTAGCAATTTTAAAATTTAAAGGCAATGAAGACTCGCCCCAAACTGCGTGCCGCCCTCTCAAAAAGTTAACTTTCCATTGCTTGCAAATGACGTTTTCTTCTTGTCGCTACAAAATGCAGACAGTAATGAAACGTGATGCCTTGTTATCTTTTATCTAGACCTGAGATGTCCACGCTGCTATGTACACTGTGTTGTGGGTATTGACTGTAGCTGTATGTATTGACTGTACACTAGTGTCTAATTACCGACGGTAGCAAGCTGTGTGTGTATTTTCTGGGATCTATGGTGGTGTGTAACACTTCTGTTACACCTCATTCGAAACTAGGTCAGATTACGGGCATGAGACGTTTCTTTGTGCGCGAGGCTGCACACCCTATAAGGGCATTTATACTGATGAGCTTTTAATAGCGTATAGTATATTAAATTAATAGCTCTGTCAATTCACATTTCTATAAAAACAAAACTAACAAGTTAAAGTCACAGAATTAGTTTAATTTTTAAATTTTTAACAGTGGTGCAGATTGATTGCGGCATTTGAACAGCTTGTTGATCCTTTGCAATAAAGATGTGTTTTATAAGTAAAGTACTCAATTCAATTTGCAACGTATCAATTTAATCATACTTTCATGACAGTTCATCATGGCTTAATGTTGCAAAAGTAAGTCCCATCGCATACTGCCTATAAACAGGACATCACCCGACTCACTGCGACCATCGTTACATGGAAAATCTTGCACTATAGTCGGGCAGTACGTACGTGTGGTTGGGCTTAAGACTATGACCGATCAAGTGTGACCGATCAAGATTTTGCCAGTCGTATCAGCTTTAATCTGGAAAGCTGAACTTGTGGTTACAAGCAGCCAGTGGTGATTCACAACTAAAACTACATTTCTTTAGGAATGTATGAACCAATCACAGATACCGTACTTAATTTGCATGTGACCTAGATAAGCTCCGGGTCTTTAACAGTAATCAGTCATTGTATGGGCTCATCAGTTGATCACTGTGTGTGGAGAGGGAGGAGGGGTGGGGGGTCAGTTATAAAACAATTGTCATATAAACAGAGATCTCTAAGAATTAAGGCAGGCAGATCACTATGAATGTAGTGTGAATACATATACAGGATAGACACAAATATAAACTGCACATCTCAAAGCAACATTAATGCTTTAACACATCATTTGTTAGTTTAGATCTGCATTGAAAATGCGCTCTGTAATATAACTACTGCCATAACAGTTTACCTGCCTCACAGGCATTTTAATAGGCTCTCTCAGTATATCGCGGGCAATTTGAGCTCTTCAACTGACATTTCCACGCTCGTTTCCTTTGATAGGCTTGGCGAATTGATTACGTAACACACAGGCTTACATTCCAGACTAATTACCTTGAAAGGTGAAGAAATGGACAGTGGCGAAAACGAAACCTGCAATCTTACTAAAGGGCGGATTTTCAAATGGTAAATACCAGATGGGAAAGTACAACAGTCTAGTGGAGACAGGTTAATTACCATCATGGCAATTAGAAAAGCTGCAGCAGCTGCAAAATAATGCCCAGCTGCAGCAGCTGTAATATCAGACAATATTAACTCTGTAGACCTGTAGATCAAGGAGTGTTAGCTCAGTGGTTAACGCCGGTGCCTTTCAATCATAAGGTCCCCAGTTCCAGTCACTCCAAGATCAATGTATGTCGTCCAGTTACAGAATTGTTGACAATTGACAATTCATAATCATGGACGTTAAATATGAATCTAAGAGACTGACTTCGGTCAGCTTGCGGCTTTGATAAGCCAATGAGGCATCTTCGCAAGTTCCTGCTTGCAGGAGGATCTAAAATACATACATATATACATACCTGCAATATGCTACCTATATTTAGTGAAACTGTAGAGTACAATCCATTTTGCCTTATGCAGACTGGCTGCAGTTCACTCGACACCCTACCTTTAACAGTATTCCCTAAAGTGGGGCATTAATTCTTTATACATAATGCTGAATTGATAGATTAATGCAGTGATCTGCAGGATTAATTGGAATCTGGAATATCTAATATTTTTTTACATTGTTTTATCAAGTCTCTAAGCCTAAGTAGAGTAGATGTATGCAAATACTGATAGAGACTGTGCATGCATGCAGTGAACAGCTTGCCTAATATTCCTTTGACAATTAACCTGCACATACTGTACCAGGCTTATAGATACAGGAAAAAGACTGCATATGCTCAGCTTCTGGTATCTTTGTGTGTATATACATGACACTGTAGCTCCATCGTGACACACTTGCTAAGGTGGCGATCTTTACCTTTATGACTTGTGCAAGTGAGTTTTTATTGATGGCGCTGTTCAACAATTGACTTTTACAACCGATAGCCTTTATGTACTCTCTCTCTATTGTGCAAATACTTTATTATGTTGTGAAACTTGTGAAACAGCACAGGCGATCACAAATGTTATTTTAGCTGATATCGGGTGTCCTAAAGATGACCAAACTTAGAAGATGAGGGAGCGGGAGGTAGATGCCGTCCTAGTTCATCATTCCCAAATTCCCAAGATGCAGCCATCTTCCTGGCTGCCATTTGGTTCGTCAAAACTAATTAATACAAAATGCAAATTTCTTTATCAATGTGTTTCAAGTTGTAATTTTTGTGTCCATCAATAGATACACAGAACTAAAAGTATATTCTCTATTCTTTGAATTGGTCCTTTTAAATTAATGTTTTTTCTTTTAACTTTCCTAGAGCAACTAACATAGAATATACAACTTACATACTGTACCTATCAAACCATATCCCACACCATCTCTATCGCACTGCACGCATAACCACTCTGTACATGTACATATAGTAATTCAATTGAATGCAATTCATTTATTCAGCTAATATATAAAAATATTACACATCAAAAATCAGAAGGTTCCCCCTGCTCCGTAATAAATATGAGAAAGAAATTGATAAAAAATATGTGAAGCTATATATAAAAATTTGTAAGCATATAAAAATGTAAGAAATATGAAATCTAAAAAATGAAAAAAATGTTAATATATAAATATGTACAAAAAGGCTGAAAAGTGTCCAAATGTGCAAAACTAAAAATATGCACTATAGTTATTGTCTATATCAGGGGGGTGAGCATAAAACTGATCTTTGCAGGCTACAGTGAATTCAAGGGGCCCATGACAAACTTGCTCCACTGCCATGACAGAAAAGGATATATTACATAAAATGGGTACTGAGCGATAGGAAAGTTATACCTGCATGGGATATGTCCATATATTATGTAGAAATATATCCTATCACAACATCTGGTAGACCCTATACTGACATATGTATAATAAACTCCTAACTTTCTATGTTCTTAATTTCGTGCATTCGGTGAATCCATCGATACAGTTGGTTTACGATTGCTCTACTAGTTGTCATAGGCTTAAAGGGTGTGAAGACTCGCGCACAAAGAAACGTCTCATGCCGGTAATCTGACCTAGTTTCGAATGAGGTGTAACAGAAGTGTTAGACAACACCATCGATCCCAGAAAGTACACAGCTTGCTACCGTCGGTAATTAGACACTAGTGTACAGTCAATACATGCAGCTACGGTCAATACCCACAACACAGTGTACATAGCAGCGACGGACATCTCAGCAGGGAGTTGTTATGGAACTCCCTTATCTCAGGTCCAGATAAAAGACAACAAGGTATCACGTTTCATAACTGTCTGCATTTTGTAGCGACAAGAAGAAAACATCACTTGCAAGCAACGGAAAGATAACTTTTTTTTCAGAGGGCGGCACGCGGTTTGGGGCGAGTCTTCAAAGCCTTTAATTTCCTGAGTCACATAAATAGGGCTTTGAAAACCTTCTCCAAGGCTGCAGAAGAACTGGCAGAGCCTGGCCCTACTTTGCCCGTACCTGTGATTTATATTTGTTGTTTCTATGCTAGCTTGCTGAAATTCAGGCACATGCAATGTAGGTGTTATTTCCTTTCTGTGACAATCAATGTAATTTAAATAAGTTAGGATTATTGTAAATTAAGGTAGAAAATAAAATATTTCAATGTTATAGAACATTATAAACCTGTTCTGATTTGTTTCTTATTATTACTTTTTCCCTTTAAGTTTGACTATGACATACTATATAGTTTGTCTACATGGTTATAATCATAATAATAATAATAATAATAATAATAATAATAATAATAATAATGTAGATTTATATAGCGACACTTCAGGAAACTAGTAACTGTCCATGGCGCTTATTCTATAACATTACACTATACATTTACATGCCTAGATGTGTACATCTTGTGTTTGTTACATAATGTTTACCACAACCAAACTGGCAGTATAAATAAATCAAAACTTGGATCACCGTTTATCAACCTAAAGCATCACATGAATGTTTGAACGTAAACTGCTGCGATACACTCATGAAACTCTACGACACACTCTCTGCAATATCACATGAATCACCACCGTGGATTTACCTCAATCAGTCAGTCACGTACAGTTCAGTTTTGATCCCCAGCGACTCAAAGTTGCATTTCTTGATTGGGTCTGCTGTATCTTGTCATATGTATGTAGTAGTTGCTGTACATGTGCCATGCACCAGTGTGTGTGTATATAGATAGAAACTCACAGACTACAAGGGAATCTATTTTATACACGCAGTCCAATTTGTAAACATTATATTGAATCCACAAGCAAAGTACAACTGATGATGGAGAATGATCACTTCCTAAGAAGCTACATAGTGTAACCTCTCAACTGCTCCTAAAATTCTTTAAAAGTGACTAGATACAATGACACAAAAATTGCTAGATGTGCTACAATGGTTCATTTCCAATAACGTACGATACAGTTTATACTTTACTGCTGATCTATGAGTAATATCAATGCTGTAAGCACCCTCTGTAGCCCATAGGCACTATACGCTTTCTCCAATTTCTTCCCTACCCCCCTCCCCCCTCCCCTCTGTGTAAGTCTTCCATGCACAACCCAAAATAGAAAGTAGGTAAAATGTATTGCCTGAGAATTATTCACATAGAGCACCCAATCTTTGGGTTCCTCTGTGCTGGGGATTCACAAGGTACCTGGCTCTTCTGCCTATTGAATAATTCAGCCTACAGGACGGTGACATGAAATGGAATATACAGGCAGTCTTTACTTAGATCTTGGTACCATTCCGTGACTGTGATATAAAACTTCATTTAGTTTCACTTCATACCTCCCTTTAATAACAGGCCTCCTGGGCCTTCCTGGGTCGGAAGGCAGCAAGAGATATGGGAAGCAGTATAAACAATAGCAGAATATTCCTTATAATATGTCAGTCAATTTATTATTCAGAGGCATAGCTGATTAGATCAAGCCATTATCACTGCAGTGTTACACAAACTTAACCAGCTCCCTCTCACAACCCTGAGAGTGCATGCATGTTTTTCTAAATTAATTTTTGTGAAATGGAAGCAGTGGCATCCACAAGCAATTGAAAGGTGGGGGATGGGAAGGGGGGGGGGGTTGGGCAGTGGGAAGCACACACAAATGATAGACACCAAAGGCGCAAGCATGAATGCAAAGCACCAAGCCATCCAATCGTCGGGTCCTAGTGTCCTAGTGTGGAGGGGGGCGGATGGGAGCGGGAAGCACACAAATGATATCTAGACACCAAAGGGGCAAGCATGAATGCGGCGCACGAAGCCATCCCATCGTCTGGGTCCTAGTGGGGGGGGGGGAGGGGTGTATATAGTGTGTATGTACCTACTACCAGCCAGTTTGATGGTATTAGTCTCTTAAAATTGCAGTTAGGTTGCATTATTTTGTACGAGTCCTTTCAGCAAATTGGGCTCAACAGATCAAGATGTAAATCTGTATTTGTAACACTTAATCAAATAACTCCAACAAAATATACCAAAATAATTACATAACGTACAATGGGGTCAATGGTGCAACCCAGATATGGATTTCATGTGAGTTCAGTTACCTCCGATTATTACAATTCCCGGCAACTTACTAAAAATGTTGTCGAGATCAAGTGACATGGTTGGACTGTTGCAGATTGCGAGCATCAACACGTACCTGGCTTGTTCTTAGCTCTAAACCAGTGTTTCCAATGTATTTGTAGTATTAAACAGAAATTTGGAAAATTTACATTTTAAATTTTGCAGAATATGTTTGATTTTTCAATTTGTTTTATTAGAACTGATAGCAATTGTCTATGATATATCTACTCCTGACACCAGCTGTTGAAGGTTTTTTTTATTGGCAAGGCTTTAACTTTATATGATGACAATAATGAAAGGAATTATACAATAAACTGTTGCATGGATGCACATGATTGAATATGATGTGGATTCATTGCTGTATGTTTGCAGATCATGCATGTTGCCACTTTAGATAAAGGACTTCGATCAAGTATGAATAAGATCAGCTTTAATGAAGTCAACAGCTGCATACTAACAGCTCTAAAGGGTGTATCTTCACGGAGCTGTGCTACGTATTACAAGCCAAAGTTATAAGATAACATATTATATATAACCACCCTCGTTCAACCCATAATTAGCCCACCCCGTCAAGACATGTAAAATTTATTCAGTATGATGAAGTAAAACAGTCAAATCAACCTGCATAATTAATTGCAATTTGAGGGTAATTTACCTTGGGGGATGAGTTCTTAAGAAATAGTATTCTTTGTGATCTTAATCCACATGCGAGGCCATTCAAGACTAAACAGTTTTGCCCTATATTTGCTTACAGGAATTCAAGTAACTGTAGACAAGATTAAAGACTAGATTATATACTTGATAATTAAGGTGGATCCACATATCGAGTACAAAAGACATAAACGATGAAGAATGCAATCAAAGTTTCATACAGGATACATACATATGTCCACCCACTACGACTTTTAAATGCTTTCTGCATTTGAAATTAAACTGCAAAAGTGTGTTGATCAATAACATTATATACACTGCATGTACACTGCATGTACACTACATGTTATTAAATATTGCTTTGAATACATGCATTTAACCTACTTGAAATATTAAAAGCTTTTATATCTGCATCTGAAAATGTACTGCAAAAGTGTGTTGATCAATAACATATACACTGCATGTACACTGCATGAACACTACATGTACACCGCATGTACATTACATGTACACCGCATGTACACCGCATGTACACTACATGTACACCGCATGTACACTACATGTACATTGCATATACACTACATGTACACTGCATGTACACTGCATGTACACTGCATGTACACTGCACGAACACTACATGTACACTGCATATACACTACATGTACACCGCATGTACCCTACATGTACACTGCATGAACACTACATGTACACTGCATGTACCATACATGTACACTGCATGTACACAACATGTAGACTGCATGTACACTACTTGTACACTGCATACACACTACATGTACACTGCATGTACCCTACATGTACACTGCATATACACTTCATGTACACTGCATGTACACTGCATGTACACTGCATGTACACTACATGTACACTGCATGTACACTGCATGTAGACAGATGTTATTGAATATTGCTTTGAATACATGTGCATAACCCAAGGGCGTAGGGACCGGGGGACTGGGGAGGCACCAGCCCCCCCCAGTGAAAAATATGGGGGGCGGAAGTATCATTCCGCCCCCCGCTTCGCAAGTCAGAAAACCAATTTTTCATTTCCAAATGAGAAAAAAATCTCATTTGGAGCACGAAATTGCATCTAAGTCCAGGTGAAAGTGCAAAATTATTTACAAAATGGAGTGGGTGTTGAAGTGTGCTATATTGCACCAAATTGCATCTGAGGCCACCTGGAAATGCAAAAAATTTCCAAAGGCAAGGGGGACACCCCCTCCCCTTAGACCCCTCCCCCAGGCCGGCCATCAGTCTTCAGCCCCCCACTCAAAAGTACCTTCCTACGCCACTGGCATAACCTACTTGAAATTTGCAATGTTCAACTACTAGCTCTTTCCTGAAAATGATACAATTGAAAGATCTGAAAAATTATGCTGCTCATTAACTTGACAAAATGATAAGCTCATTAAACCAATTAAATTTATTCAATGCATTTTTTTGAGGGGGCTATAGTGTGACAGTGATGAGTTAATTAGTGCTGTGTATACAATATGAGACTTTTTCTACTGCAGTGAAGTCTTAGGTAACCTGTAATCCAACTTGCATACACCATACTCACATTTACAAATTAAATTGTGTGGTATGTTAGTATAAAACTTTTACGCTGCTAATTTATTTGACAAAATAGCTCATTAAAGTAATCTAATTACTTATTCAATGCATATTGCTTTTTTGGGAGCTATAATGTGACAATGATGAGTTAATTAATGCAATTTGTATGCAATATGAGACATTTATTTTCTACTACAGTGAAACCTTAGGTATACCTGTAATCCAGCTTGCATAGAAACCATCCTCACCAGTACGAATGTAATTGTGTGGTATGTTAGTATATAGGCACTGGAGGAAAATTTGTCACTCAAGGCCATTTTACTGAACTATGAATGATAATACATACAGTACAACAAAGGACAGAGGTAAAGTACATTTTGAAAACAGATATATTGAGACTAATTATTCAGTTATATTCATCAATAATGGAGAACAACAATGCTACCATCTTGATCATTATCATCAATCAGAAATTTGTGTTAAGTTATACTGATGTAAAAACTCAATCCCCAAAACAACTCAGAAAAATCCTCTCTGCTGGAAAATGAAATGATTTTGACAAGCTGTGAGGGCGGAGACTTCCACATTAGCAAGCTTGATCCAACCTGAGGGAGGAAAACTTAGCCTTTCTTAACTCAAAGCCTTTTACTTCCTTATCCCGATACCTGCATAAATGAACATTATATAGTTAATAATTAATTAACACCGGCAGGATTTTCCAAGAATAATTAACCCATGTTTACTTTGCTTAATGCAAAGTTGAACAGGAGATAAAGGAAAGGGAAACTAAGAATTGTTCATGGTCTCAAGAAAGAACAATATGAATATGAACACAAAGATACTGTACAAACAGCTTGTTTCATATCCCATCAACGATTGTCTTAGTTTCAACAAAAGCATCGCACACAATTAAGGTTGTTAATGAATTCACAAAGCTTAAAGTTGTGATCATCAATATTCATGTTTATAGCTGTGCATGAATTCACACTGTTTTCATTCAATATGCAAATTTCATTCATAGAGTATGCTTATATCACCTTAATTTATCACAGTTTAATAGGATTAGTTGTGAGCTACTTTCGCGTACATCCTTTCACAAACAAGAACATTTCCAATTGACTTGCGAATAAGAACGTGGAAAATCAGGTGTGTTTATAGCTGTTCATGACTTCAAAATGTTTATATTGGTTCATGAATATTTATTATGGTATGATTTCTGTTACATGTCCATGATGTCATAACGTGCATGTATTCACTATGATGGAACTACTCAAGTTTACATGATGTATCTAGCTTTTCATGTCTAATCACAGTGTTGATGTAGTTGCATATTCATGAATATTCATGTTCATAGTATGTTTATATCCCCTTATTATGAAATCACAATGACTATAATTTTCATGAATATGCATGTTCATAGTATGTTTATATCTCTTCATGAAATCACAATGACTATGATTTTCATGAATATTCACGTTTATAGTATGTTTACAGCTGTTCTTTATTTCACGATATCTATGCACTCTATGTTTGTAATGGTTCAAAAAAAGTTTATTAAGCTCCTCACTGAAAGATTTAATTGTCTAACTTATGACATTCCTCATTATCTGGAAATAAATGCTGCTATGTGATTGAAACATAGATGGATTTATAAACATCTGCTTACATTTACAAGCAAAGAATTCTGTGTCTGGAGCATGAGAATTATATAGCTACACTATTCAATTTGAACATACAGAACTCAATTTAATGTATTCCAGATTCCTGTAAGTAATCCCCTTAAATATGCTTTTAAAAACATTTACAACCTCATATTGATTCACTACAGATATTATTCATTCACACACACCTGGCAACCACTAAGAATGACTGTTATCCTATGTACACATAATCTGCAGGATGGAAGGGATTTAACCACCTGCCACAATAGCTCTTTCTTCCAGCTCTCTGCATAGCTCAAGGATATATGTTTTTATAATGGTGCTTAGGAATGTAATGAGTGAGGACAACTTTGCATCAAATTCATAGCAAGTAGCAGCAATCTTTTAACCTAAAAATTAACAACACAGCTATTCAATGAAACATGTTGCAAATTGTTTTGTTTTATTCGAGATCTGTAAAAAGTCTTTCTATGTAATTGTGAACATGAAACATGAAACAATTTTCAATGTACATGTGTTTCATGATCAAAGAGGTGATCTATATTCCTCAAAACAAAAGAAAGAAGAAAATAAACATAAACAAAAACAGCCAAAAAACAAACAAACAAACGAACATGTATGCCACACGGATTCATAAAAGCTACAGCTGGCCTCTAAAAGGTGTGAAGACTCGCGCACAAAGAAACATCTCATGCCGGTAATCTGACCTAGTTTCGTATGAGGTGTAACAGAAGTATTAGACACCACCATCGATCCCAGAAAATACACACACAGCTTGCTACCGTCGGTAATTAGACACTAGTGTACAGTCACTACATGCAGCTACGGTCAATACCCACAACACAGTGTACATAGCAGCGATGGACATCTCAGGTCTAGATAAAGATAACAAGGTATCACGTTTCATTACTGTCTGTGTTTTGTAGCGACAAGAAGAAAACTTCACTTGCAAGCAACGGAAAGTTAACTTTTTCACAGGGCGGCACGCGGTTTGGGGCGAGTCTTCAATGCCTTTAAACTGCATGTGTTTCCCAACTTATAGAATGAATATATGCATGAGATGTGACAGCAGTACATTTACCCCTGTATATCCAAAAGATTTTTAATTATACACTACTAATTTTAACTTAAAACTATAGCAGCCTCATCTGGACAAAATTTGCTGCTGTAAATGAATCACCACTAATGTTTGTTACTTTTAGTTCTGTCTAAATTAGGTCGGCTCATTTTATGAATGAGACTCTCCCAACATTCCCACCCCCTCCCCCTTCCTCATGCCCATTCTTCCTATGAAACGGTTAAAGTTACTCTGGAATTGTAAATATGTATTGAAGCCCTTGTACCATCCAAAGATTTAAAGTGTTGATATCTTATCCATCCCCTACAAAAGACTTGCAGTACCAGTACCACGGCAAAGCAAGTACAATTTCCCTTTGGTGTATTGTATGACTACAAATTATGAAAGACTATATAAGCATGATTTTGAGTACAACGTTTGCATTAGCTCACTCTACTACTATTGAAAATATCCCGAGTACAAGCACAAGGGGGGGGGGGGGGTGAAAACAGTAGATATTATTGACAAAGAAGGGGCGGGGAGAGGAAGGGAAGGGGCTTGATAATGGAGGGAAGGACGGATAGGACTAGAACTGAGGCAGTTCAGGAGCACTTTGTATAGAATTTTCAGTACAACTGCGATTTCATCTGCTTGAAGCTAACAAAATCATACCTAAGATCCAACATGTCCGAAGAGAGGCTGACATCACTGGCAATTCTCAATATACAACGCAACTTCGCAGAGGATGTTGACTTTGATGTAGTCACTGAGAACTTTAGTAAAATGTCTTTTCGTCGACAAATGGCAACTCAAACTGACTATTAATAGTTGCTGATGATTCAAACTTTATACATAATGAAGAGATTTGGGTGATTAAAATTTTTGGTTTCATTTGAATAAGATTGCCTGCCAAGAAAGGCAACAAAGTGCGCTGATGGGAGATATAAATTGCCCGTAATATTTCTTGTTTACAGTCTTACAGATGGACCTTGCAACTTCTTTGTTAATAGTTTCCTGTTCAGAGAAGAATGCAGAAACAAATCAAGTTAACAATTTGAAATTTGAATCATTACAATGGACCTGTATTTACTCAGGATACGTGCAGAACTTATCGTCTAACAACATTTGATGGAAGATTTTAAATATTTTTACGACATGTAGCCTACAAGCATAACTTTCAGATTAATATGTGTCATATATAAACAGTGTGTTTAAACAGTAGGACTAATTATGAATGTTTCAGTTAATCACAGCGTAGAAAATAACAGGCGCATAGCTACAGGGCACAAGGGGGAAGGGCCTCTTTAAATATTACGGATTGGGTCATTCCAACTTGAAAGCCCTGCCCCCTCCTCCCCCATGAATATGCAGGGGGCCACCAGAAGTGAAAGTCTAGCTATGTCCCTGGAAAATAATAATAAAACAGTTCAGAGAGTAGAAGCTCCAAGGAAAGAAGTTTAAGAACAATAAATCACTGATGATCATACAGCATACATATATCCCATCAACCAGAACATATATTGACAGTTTCTGACATCGAACAATCTGTCCAACAAGTAATTAAAATTCCTTCAAAAGTCACAGCCATAAATATTGTTACCAAACTACCAGAACTCATAATCCTAGACTCACAGTACAAATAATTATGAATGTTTCAGTTCATCACAGCGTAGAAAATAACAGGCGCATAGCTACGGGGCACAAGGGGGAAGGGCCTGTGCCCCCATACATGTCACAGGCCTCCCCATATAAATAAAGACATGAACATATAAAGGGGTTTAAAATCATATGAATTGGGTCATTCCAACTTGAAGTCTAGCTACGCCCCTGGAAAATAATAATAGAAACAGTTCAGAGAGTAGAAGCTCCAAGGATAGAAGTTTAATAAGTCACTGATGATCATACATATATCCCATCAACTAGAACATATATTGACAGTTTCTGACATCTAACAATCTGTCCTAGTAATTAAAATTCCGTTAAAAGTCACAGCCATCACTTTGTAGTAAACTACCTGAACTCATAATCCTAGACTGACACCTGCAAAGAAGATAACCTTTTGATCTCCTCCTGTTAAAGCAGCATTTTGCATTTTGTCTGATGTTTACCACTTTTTTGACAAGTCCATCGAGTGTTTTACATCAATCACCAAACAGCAAAACTAAGATAGCAAAGTTTTGTCCTGCCAAAAGCGTTAATTTGCGAGTAATTAAGGACATTTGCAGATAATGAGAAAAGTGTCCTCCGACAAATTACACATTTAATATTAATCGCATACAGTACCCCAACCCACTAGTTTGAATTCAACCAATCAGAGATGCAGGTTTAGTTATTGGCCGTTGCTAAAAATAGATTCAAAATGTCGAGTTGGTAACTTGGTACAACCAGCGAGCTGGTACTCTAACAGCTCCCTGGTATAACTGCCATAGACAACCTACACAAATCAAGCATGGTGTTGTATTACATATTGGTCAATGACGTTCGTAGCTTTTAAATATTCATATAATGGGCCAGGTTTATTTGGATCCCAACGGAAAATATCTTCGCAAAAACAAAGTTGAAAGTTGTAAATTTTTCGACTTTTATGCCACCATTTCAAGTAAGATTTGAATAGATAAGCTAGTTATGTATGTCGTTATGGCATCGTGGAATCAGTGAGATTGAGAAAAACCATTGAAAAGGACACAAAATGTTGCTTTAAGAGGGATCAGTACTAACAGGTAGCTGCCACCTCTACACAGAGAGCATCATCTCTAGGAAAGCATTATAAACTACCTGTATACATGTTACAGCAGTGAGAGCATGATCTGTTTCTTTGGTGATGTAGCAAGTTATCTTTATAACATCTGATGTGCAACCTCACCTTGATGGACAATATGAATCATGAGGAACTGAATAGTTGTTTATACTTTTTGTTTCATGTTTAATTTTACAAATGTTCCGTCACTTATGGGTCATTTGACGAAAAAAAGAAAAGAAAAGGCAGCGGTATCTATATAAATAAAATGTTTACTTCTGAAATTTGTGTTTAAATTTTGGTCAGTGAAACTTTAAGTTTCTCTTTGGGGAGGGAGTTGTTGGGAGGAGTGGAAACGACAAGGGAATGAACATTGGTACAAAGGTCTGCCCTCCCAGAGTATCTTTACTTCCAGTTCCCCTCCACCCCCTCCCCTCCCCTTTCTTTCTTAGTCCTCAAGACTTCTGATACCACAGATTCATCTTACTTATTTCTTTTTTACATGATTAGTGCTTGTGCTGGGAATGATATATACTTCAATTCCTGTTCATAACTTTAAATGGACTATGCGTGTTATCATGGCTGGGTCTCAATGAACCTTGAAGCAAGCTTAAAGATAATTAATATAAAATGCTTTTACATTCAATTCCTTTCACTTTCACTTTTCCTTACTATTTACTTTTCATAGCAAACGGTAAACATTAATTAGTACCAGGATCTTTAACCTGGATCTTAATAAGCAACAGCAATTCCTTACAAAATGTCTAATTACCAGCAATTATATCAACAAAATTTTTAGTTAATATTATCCAATATCATAGGGCAAAGGGACACAGCGTCCTACGCACCTAAGTCAGTCAAGTCAAGTCAATATCATAGAAACATCGTGTATCGTATTTATATAATGTATAATGAGTATATGAATAGCCTATGCCGTAGTTCTTCTAATCAAATAACACTGTGGCCTGTACTAATTATTCATGGTCTATAATTTTTAATAAAATCTGTGCATAAATTTTATGCTGTATAGATAAATGTAAATAAGTTCTTTAAAATGGTGCTTTCCACTCATATATATGATCAATATTTTTATTAGACACAAGGGGAATTAATCATGTTTTGACTCTCTGTTGAAAGGAAGAAATTGGCTCACCATGGAAGTATGATCATATCCTAATATACATCAATGATTTCACTATTCATGTAGTAGAGAGATAATATTATAGGAATAATGACTTGGGTTTTATAGCAGAATAAAGACTTTGTTAAAAACATCTCTGTATGTCATGATTTGAAATTAACGTTTTATATTATTATTACATTATTTCATATCACACAGATAATAATGACATTAATGGAGAAGTAGAAATGTAATTTATCCTGACCGAGCACGTTTTATGATGTCAGATCCTTCAAACTTTGTTCGCCTTGTTAGGCAGGTGGTAAACTACAGTATAGGAGATATTAAATGATGTAACTGTATTTACATCCATGTGATGGTATATATATCAAAAAACAAATCATCCAGAAAATGAAAAAAAAACCCAGCAGTTGCTGGTACAGGGGCAATTTAAGAATGAAGGAAACTGGTCAGGGGAAGGGATGAAAAGAAGGGAGATTGAGGTAGAGTGGTGAAGAGAAAAGGAACAGGGGGTGATATGAAAAGCAGGTGGGTGGGGTGGGGGTGGGTGGATGGGGTTGAAATATGCACGTCCATCCCAATTTCAAACACACTAAAACTGTGTCCAGTCACTATATTTCAAGAGTGCCGTGATTCAGATAAGTGGGACAACTTTATCCTCATAGATATATCGTGAGAGTGACCAAAGACGACATCACATTATACAGTTTCGTTTTAAGTCATGTGACCGGGTCAATGTCTTCGACTCTAATTAGAAAGATCACCTGCAATCAATAGACTTCTGCACGCTATTAAATTCTGATGAAGAACTAGGAATCATCCCCCAGATATGAACATTACTCATTGCTTAACTAATAATAACTATATACTTTGTTGTCATACATGAGCGTGACACTTCTCT
>JAIPMN010048405.1:0-16606 GCA_020650975.1 Apostichopus californicus | reverse complement strand
TCTAAAGTATAAGAATTATCAAAATATAGAAATTATTTAAAACAAAAAAGAAGAATTAGCAAAAGGTGTCAAATATTAAAAAGAAATCATTATAGTACATATTAGAATAAGGCAAGACTAATGTCATTTTAAGCAGCATCGAGACGTTTTAATTTGTTTTTGAAAATGGGAAGACTTTTTGATTTCTGTATTTCAGCGGGTAGCATATTCCAGAGTTTTGCTCCCGTGTAGGAAAAGGACTTTTTGTACGCTTCCGTTTTACATAAAGGGACAATGATAGAGTTCTCAGAGTATCTTGTATGGTATGCACGGTTTACGTGGTTTTTAATCGACTTTGAGAGATACTCTGGCGTAAGATCATTCAAACATTTAAACATCATTGTGCGCTTTTGATTTTTGTACAAATCATATAAAGAGTCCCAATTCAGTGATTTCAATAGATCTTGTGTTCGGATATCATATGACGAACCAGTTATAATACGAGCACACCTGCCTTGTAATTTACATAATTTCTGCATATCAGTTACGTAATGTTCAGACCATACAGTGGATACATATAAAAAATGTGGTAGAATCATGCTCTTGTATATAATATCAAGTTGATCTAAAGAAAGGAATGATTTATTTTTAACCAAAATTATTTAGTAGAGAAATTTATAGTACTGTTTTGAAATGAGATAACTGGTCTTTCTTTTTTGAGTGAAACTTAGCCTCTGATTCTTGAAGAAATAATATAAGACAAGCTTCAAGAAGTGCACTTGTAGTAATTAGTGAGTTTAGGATGTCAAGACCAAATTACTCCTTTGATTCACTAGCTTGTTTGTACTGCTAATCTTAAGATGTACTCCAGTCAAATTGAATGACTGGTAGACACCTCATCAGGGGCATAGCTAGACTTCTTTTTGGAGGCGGCCATTTTTGGGGGCCAGACGAATGTTTGGTGGGGGGGGAGGGTGAAGTGTCCTATTCCCTATGCCTTGGAATGTTTCTTACAACTATGGTGGCCTTTGTATGTTTCTGAAGGACTATGCCAAGCCTTTTTGTGTTTATTTCTTAAAGTTATGTGGACTTTTGAACTTCTCAGCCTAACTTTTCTTTCACTTACATTTCCAGTATTTCAGTCCCTATGTATCAGCTGACATGCACAAGATGGCCATTGCTTTCAATACTACAGTACCAGCCCTAGAGGATGAACTGATGCATTTAATATTAGACGGACAAATAAACGCTAGAATCGATTCACACAACAAGGTAAATGTCTGCTGGTGAATATCACTGATCCTCCCTTTCTATCGCCCCCCCCCTCCACCCTTGTCCCCCCCCCATGTGCAGCCTTACAAAGTTGTTGTGATAAGAAGCTGTTTGTATTTCCTGAAAAATTTCCCAAACGTTGTTTTCCTAGTTGTTGTTTTACAAGAATCATATTTAAGAATGATTACTATCTGAACATCAATCATGTTTTATCTCGCCATTGTAGTACAATGCAATTGTAGAATAGCGCCATCAATAAAGTAGATTGACACTCTTGAGTTGTTATTAAGAAAACACAACAGCTTAGCTTAAGTACTCAATCCAAGTCCAATTAGCTTTACATGTATGTGTGTGTGCACATGTATGTATGTGTGTGCTACCAATGTAATGTTATCAGTGGTTTACATGCCTGGGTTAATAAGATGAGGTTCAAGTGAATGAAAGAGAATATTCAGTGGTAACTTCACTAGGAACTCTCTAATCCAAGAAATTTCACATGACAATAGGTTTATGCGACCAGTTTCTTTAAGTTTACCCGCGTACTATATCGTTGATAGCCAGTATCTTGTACTGAACATTTTAACACGACCAAGTTGACGAGGTATTTTATGATTGGATGTGTTTCGTACGCAGATCTTGTATGCCAGGGATGTAGACCAGAGATGTTCAACATTTGAAAAAAGTCTTGCAATGGGGTTGGCATTTCAGAGGAGAACAAAGGTGAGGTCATAGGTCAAGCTGTACTGAATCACATGTTAATTTTAGGGACTTTAAGGAAGATGTTACAACTGGGGCATAAAAATAGAAAGGGAACATACAATATTTTTGGAGAACAGGATCTTATTATAGAGACTGATTTCTTGATTTATGATATCCGATGTGGTTCTATGGGTGGTATGTCTCATTCATGAATACAAAGTAATATTGCCCTTGTAAAACTAGTCTCAGGCTGTTTTCCTCTCAATATTTAAATTCATGCTGTAATTTTGTTCAGTCAGCCCTCAAATAGTCTCTTCTGAAATTATGGAAATAGGATCCTAATACTGAGGCTAGTACAAGTTGGTGAGGGAGAGGATGTGGGATTGGCAGATTTGCTTATACATTTAGCCAAGATGCTGTCACATGACCAGCTATTCATGTCACTGCATAGGTCGGTAGTCATGGCAATGGAGGTAACAAACATCAGGAAATTCAGAGCATGCCTCAGGATTCTAAAAAAAAAAATGTCCTTATTAAATTGATTGTCTTTTCCCTCTTCTAGGCTCTCATATTGAGGTCAGCCATGTTGAAGAATGACATCCAAGTGAAGGTAAGCATAAACCAGAGCCATGTTAATAGTACATCATTCTCTAAGAGTAAAGAAGAGACTAAACAACTTCAATAGAGTGAGGAAAGAAAGCTATTTTAAGGTAGTACTACGTGGCCAAGTCTTAAGAAAAAGAGGGAAGAGTGAATGTATCATATCATCTTTGAGCTGCGTTTGTAATCATGCGTTTGTATCATAACAATGTTGCCATGAGAACGTTATTACTGTTCGAATGATTATGCTACAGGCTGAATACCGAGAAATGAACGTAAGATATAGAGATTGCCATTTGCTTATGAGCAGGTCCATGGGGTAAGGATTTATGCAAGCTACCACATGCATCACAGAGTGCACAGGGGAGATTAATTCAAAGGAAGGGGGGGGAGGGGTTGTTTCCTAAATCTACACCCAATATGGACAGATTATGGAGATATAAGCTGGTTTGGCTATGGGCTCTTGCCTCATCTAACCCTCAGACTGGTTGTGATGCTAGTTTTGCATATCCTTGTACATCTTAATACATCTTAATTCACTTTGGAGTGCCTCTTTTGGATTTGGTCACTTCCATACCACATGAAAGGAAAAAAAAAAATATCCCCCCTTTTTTTCCCCCTCATTTTTTGTCTTAAATTGTTCATCTGAGTAACTGGTTGAGTTGCAATTTTCTTTAAATTCGCTTTTCAGACTATGTATCTTTAGTTTAAATACAAAACCGATGGGATGTAAGCAAAGACAGTAATTCTGTACAGTCGGGATAAGGTCTGAGCCGTGAATGGAAGCCTAACTAAGGGGAGCGTTATCGACGATATTTGGAAAGAAATCTATCAATTTTTCAGTGCTAGACATGTCGTCAGTTATTACCATTAGCACTTGCGTCTTTTCCTTTTACTTTTGCCAAATTTCAGTATTCCAGTGTGAGTATGAACGGAGGTGAGGTTTTACCCTCCTCGATGTGATGATTCCCTCCCCCCATCATCCTCCAACTCACCCACCCCCCCCATTATCAGTTGGTTTATCCTTCTTAATTTCTTCATTATCGTTGGACTTGTTGACATATTTATGTTTAATCACACCTGTAGCCTTACAGTGGTCACCTTGATATTATTATGTTACTCTTAAAAGGCTTTTTTTTTTAAGTTTCTCTCATTTTTATATATCTATTTTTTCAGTGTTATATTTTCTTAATAAGTATGTGATATTTTTGTGTTGTAATTTGCTGATTGCATTTTTATATAAACTTGTAATTTATTTTTAGAGTGATATATGTTTTATTTTGAAACAATATTGTGCAGCAAGAAATCCCTTTATTCCTGAATGTAATGAAATGAATGCATCTTTAGGAACCAGTATGAACTGCATGAGGTGGAATGTGAGGCTGGGGGAGAGAGGATGGAGAATGGGGGGTGGGGGGTGGGGGTAGATGTTGGTGTAAGAAGGTGCAACATATGCTTTGCTTGCCAGCTACTTGGGGAAATGCATGACAGAACACACCCAGAGGAAGAAATTAAAATGTTGGAAAAAAAACTGTACTTAAGTCATATGAGGACAATCTGGGAACAGGTGCTTAGATTGGATTTGTTGTTTGTGATTTGGGAAATGATTGGAAAGTAACCAAAGTTTTAATGTTTTATATTGAGCTGCTGGGTTGTGCTAATACGGGCTCTTTGTTCCCTAAGTCATTTGATATGCTTTCCATTTAGTGCAATCAAACGTCCAATTTTGTGGTGGTTCTGTTTGTGTCTCCCGAGGACTGGTACTGCTGTCCGTCCGTCGGTTTGTTGGAACCAGTCCTTGCAAGGATAGCTGAATGTTGTATATTAGTGAGGTCAACAAACTAGGCTTGAGAATCCAACGTCCAAGCTAGCCAGAATATAAACCTCTTAAATCGCAGACTTGATATAAAGGGACTTGAATGTAATTTGCTCACTCCTTTGATAATTTCATTTCAAATATAATGAAAACCCCACTCTCGTTAGCCCCCCCCCCCCTCCATCCCAAGAGAAAAGTAAAGGTTGTAAACCAAATGCATTTGAATTTAATTATCTTGTTTTTGTAATTTGCATGTGCAACCTTGACACATGGCCTTGAATTCAAACCCTTTTGCAACATGTTCTACACCGTAGCAAAATCTATATACTCCAGGCAGTCAGATACGAGTGGTATCTGAAGTCACCAGAGAGCATGAGTTCTTCCCATGTCTATGTTTTGCATTTATAATTGTGTGTTACTCTAAAGTTTGGTATCAGATGCAATTTAATACATAGCAGTAAATCTTAAAAATGCTGGAGAATTTGGTTAATATCAAATCCATCTTTTTGAAGAAACAAAAATTTGTATATATATATATATATATATATATATCCTTACATCTAAGTCTGAGGGCCAACTCCCCTGTAATCGATTTAATTTCTGCGGTTACAAATTCAAAATGGGATTCACAACATTTAATGGGCTTATCTTAGTCATTTCCATCCTCGTCTTTATTTCGAGACGATTCCTCGCACCTCTTTGGGATAGACCTTTGGTCGTTCGTGTTCTGTTGTGAAATGCGTTACTCCAATCATCACGTGTGGAAGGTAGTACTGGATGTTGACCGATTACTGTAATGCCTCACTTGTTACACACTTGTTTTAGAACACAGGATGGTATTACATGCCTAATGCTGTGGATCTAAACAAGGAGAAACCAAAATAAAAAGTTCCCACATGGTAGGAGAAATTGAATAATTCATTTCTAATTGGATTAATCCCCCATTTCATTTTGTTGAATTTTTAATTTTAATTTTTTTTTGTCCCCCTTGAAAATTTCTCTTGTTGTTTTCTTAGTTTTTTTGAAATTTATTTTTGTCTTTTATTTTATGTTTGCCCCCTTCTTCTCAGAGCCCAGTTGTGGAGGGATCTAATAGTGGAGGAGACAACGTATCTGCCTCAGCTGGAGCATCTCCGTCTCATCGGTGATGATAATCCCGGTCATCTGGTTAACTCGCTGTAAATATTTAACCAGCCTTACCACTGATTGTAGTCAAAGCATTTAGTCGTTGGATGGAGAGTCTCAGAGAGAGAGATAGATAGATAGAGAGAGAAAAAAACAACAACATTTGTTCAAGTTAGGATGCTCTGAACAGATGGTGGATAGATATATTCTGGAGGTTATACTGTCCCCATCAACAAAGAGGAGAATGTTGCATTTTGAAAGGAATTTTTTATGTAAATGCTTGAGTCACTGCAGAAAGAGCCTAGTTTAAGGCAGGGATCATTCAGACATGATTGAAAGAGGATGATAAGTATGCTATTAATATCCTCATATCATTTCACGTGTGAACCAGTACGTAGTAAGACTTCGTAGTCCTGGGCAACGTCCGTAAGAGGAATTTATGTGATCGATGAATCATATGATTCTGTGAAAGGCGTGACCATCGATGGGATGTTCAAGAGATGTTAACTTGGGTGTGCAAGCATTCTTCTGGCCTGAAGAAACGAAACACAGTGACAGTATTGAGTGAATTAAATGGTTATCGTATGTCAACCCCAAAAAATGCGTCCTTTATCAAAAGAATGTCAAAAAGTAGTTTTCATTGGAATTCAGATAATGCTCCCTCAGGAATGAACAATATAAGGGCTTGGAGATCCCAAACAAAGATTTGACAATAACTATATCTTGCTTTCCTCATCTGTGTGCAAGCTTAACCACATGTCAGGGGTGGATTTGGGCATAAGTTGCTACATCAGGGGTGGATTGAGGTAAGTTGCTACGTCAGGGGTGGATTGGGGCATAAGTTGCTACATCAGGGGTGGATTGGGGCATAAGTTACTACGTCAGGGGTGGATTGGGGCATAAGTTACTACGTCAGGGGTGGATTGGGACATAAGTTGCTATGTCAGGGGTGGATTGGGGCATAAGTTACTACATCAGGGGTGGATTGGGGCATAAGTTACTTCGTCAGGGGTGGATTGGGGCATAAGTTACTACGTCGGGTGGATTGGGGCATAAGTTGCTACGTCAGGGGTGGATTGGGGCAAAAGTTACTACGTCAGGGGTGGATTGGGGCATAAGTTACTACGTCAGGGGTGGATTGGGGCATAAGTTACTACATCAGGGGTGGATTGGGGCATAAGTTGCTACGTCAGGGGTGGATTGGGGCATAGGTTGCTACGTCAGGGGTGGATTGGGGCATAAGTTGCTACGTCAAAGGTGGATTGGGGCATAAGTTGCTATGTCAGGGGTGGATTGGGGCATAAGTTACTACCGGTGCAGTGATCTAAAAGGCAACTCTGGTACCTTGAAACAAGCAGTGCAATTGGCACCACGCTAGGGAAAACAGCGTCCTTCACGATCCCCCAAAAAAATTGTGATTTTGGGTCCTCTCCTTGGCAGAGCCTCTGACAGGCCAATCCTCCACCTCTGATGCAAGTAGAGTAGTGTTAACATTATAGGTTACATTTTGAAACAATTTGACTTTGAAGTGAGAAATCCAATGATGCATATTTAGAAAGGTTTCCAATAAAACAAAACGTTACACTAACTCTTTGGGGGTGCGGGGTGGTGGACATACTATTGATCGATTGGATTAAATGCTGAACGTAAATGTTTGTCACCACACAGATCTCCTTGTTTGAGGGGAATCAAATTTGTTGAGAAGATTACACCGCTTGTTAGAATGATTCAAAGTTGTTGCCCACCTCCACTCCTAATTGCTTAGTGTATCTGCATCAAGCACCTTAGTAACAACGGTTGAAAATGTTTGTTGTACCACTTTCCGTTTGGTTCCCTCCAACATGGTAGAATACTTTTTGGAAATTGTTGTTTGAAATACAGTATGTTTCTAACATCCCATGCATAACTACTGCTTATTGTTCATCACATTAATGGTGCAGCTACATTTACTGAAAGGTTATATCATTTGGCTTTGTAGTGAAAGTGGTATCAGTGACGACTTGTTAAAGTGAAAACTTATTTTGCAACCATTTTTCAAATCTTAAATTTACCTCAATCTTAAAATTATAAGGCATTCTGTACTAAGATTGGTATAGCAGTGTACTAGTATACAAATAATGAATGGTTATGAGTGCAATAGTGCAAATATTTCATGAGTTGAAAGATGGAATGTTCCATTCAACGAGGCGCAGCCGAGTTGAATGGAACAAATTACATCTTTCAACGAATGAAATATTTGCACTATTGCACGAATGGAAACCATTCATTATTTGTATTATACAACACCTTCAAATTTGGATATATTTGGATGTAAAATGCACTCATGCAACAGATTGTTCTCTTACCATTGAAAAAAGTGCTATCCAAAAAGTATATTGCACGGTTCTATTTCATAGCGTGCAATAGAGCGGATATTGCATGCAATCGACGAGCAATTGACCAATCAAATGGCCGGAATATAATTAGGTGTTGTATAATACACTATACTCACTCGGAGGTATGCATCCGTTTTGCTTTTTAATTTTTCTCTTTCGTTTCTTTTTTTTGTACAAGTTTCATTTGTAAACTGTACAGGTCAAAATTATAAAATCACCGTTATTGGAAAATGTAGATAATATTTGTTGTTGTTTATTTTGGTCTTGGACATTTTCCTAGGGTGTAAAGTTAGCTTCTTGAAAGCCCATTTGCCTGCGAGATAATAATAAAGGAAACACTTCAAATGACTAGAGCTGTTCACTCTCCAAAGGCAAAGCAAAGGCCTCAAAATTGAGGCTTTTTACTGGATTTTGGTGTTTGCCAGTTACAATAAACCAGAATGCAAAAATGCATTGAAGTTTCGATTACTTCATTGCAATAGACTTCTGCTTATTCACCAGAAACAGCTATTATAATATAAATTTCCTGATTTCTACCATGAGATATGCTATCATGTTTTATGTTTTATATGTTAGATATGCTATAATGGTTTTCAGAGTTTGACTGCTGGTGACCCAGATGACCTTTGAGCTCTACCAAAAGCAAATGAGTTTTTCTATTCAATATAACGCATCCGCATGCCACTTATAAACAATCTCCATGCTTCCTAACTTGAGATATAGTGTTACAAGGTTTTCAGTGGTTGACATCTGGTGACCTCAGATTACCTTTAACCTCCACGTTAAACAATAAACTTCTTCTCTATATGATCAAAGCACATGCCAAGTATAACAAGATTACCACAATGTGGTTTTTTTGGAAAGGGGAGGGGCGGGGGATGGCTCAACTTGTGAAGCTCTAGACCTGAAGTAGTACAATTCAACCAATTATCTAATTTCCAACACTGAAATAAAATCTGCACATCGCCATGAAAATAATATCACAGGGAGAAACACGAATCATGCACAAGACGCAAACAAAATAACCAGCGAAACAAAATTTATTTCAAAATGCAAAAAGTATGACAGGAAAAATATAAAATTGTGTGTTACAACATCAATTTTGTTGTCATGTAGTCGCTAGCAAGTTACATATCGTTGGTGGGTTCGAATATCTTTCTACGCTTCCGAAATATTTCTTCTGACTAACGGCTTATTGAATGTTCAGAGAATGACGGTAAATAACTCTTGTACCCTTGGAAATGTCGACGGCCGGCTGGGGAGGTTAATGGTACAATGTATCGCTGAACACACACCTTGTAGTTCAACCCACAGTCATTGTATATGATCTTAAACATGTAAACAGTGCTGTATTAAACTTACACAAGAAAACTTTCCAGTTTTATGAGGATGACCTAGCTTAAACCTGAAGGTAATTATTGGATGATGATATCTCCATAATAAGAATTAGAAAGTCAAACTAAGCTCGGTCTTTTATCGATTTCTTTGCTTTTAATGTATTTTACACAACACAACTAACATCATATAGTTTAAACAGCCTGGATTAACTCACTCCAAACGTCCATTGATTTATTTAAAAGGTACATTTGGTGGTGCCTTTGTTACTGGATCATAAACTCTTTTAAATGGAACACAGAGGACAGCGAAAGACGCTCAGTCTGTGGGCTTGTTTCTCCCCTTCAAAATTCAAAGGTACTGTATTTATTAGCAAAATCATGAGTTTCGATCCATTTATAGTCTAAATATGCCTCAGATTCTTACATTATGACATCACAGCCACGCCTATTATTCGAGAAAGCTTTCTCATCCGCCTACAGCACGTCCATAGAAGTAGTGGCGCCTCTACCAAATACAGAAATTGGCTCCCCCACCTTTTGAAAACCTTACTGCACGTTACTGAAGAACAGCACTCGGTGCGTGGTTAGCACGTTAGTCTTACCCCTGCAGCAATAAGAGTTTGGGGAAGTGGAAGAAAGGAAAAACTGAAGTCCAAGCTGGCTTAATAAGTATCAACAGAAAACAATTTTTTCCCCCCAAAAAAATATACAAACAGTAACAACTATTTTAAAAATGGTACAGGAAATATTAAAATAGACCAATACATATATATAATAAATAAGCAAACAGGACTTCTTAACTTTACTAACTGGACAAATGGAACACTAGTAACTGTTATGAAAGACAACTGGTTTCAAAATGCTAACTACTGTACTTCCTCCAAATCCACCCAGTTGGGACAATTTTATTCTAGACTGTAGTGTCATGTCCTGCTTCAGAGCACTCGTAATGTCAGTATGAGCAGTATGGCTAGGCACTGTCACTACCAGTGCTTTGAAGCATGATATGAGAGGACAGTTTTGAGAGCTGTTAGCATTAGGAAATTGTCCCAACTGGTTGCCAAGTCAGTGGCACTAATAAGAAGACATTTTTAAATTATGAACAATCCAATTTGAGTTTTGTCTTCTTCTTTAGTGATATTTAATAAGGTTAATTAGTACAAGTAAATGAAATACATGTATAAATATTTATTCCAAAAATATAATTTCCGTAACCTGTTATAGCATTTCCCCAATGGACAATTTTGTTTGTTTTTCTCTTATCTTACAAAAATATTTGATTATAGACAAGGATCAACAAATGCACAAGTGTTATGTTAATGAATAAGAGATTTGCTAAGAAACGTTTGGGGAATAAATACTAATGGAATCGATAAAACTGGAGGCCAAACCATAACCCTAGAACTGGGCCAAATTTAGATATCATGTTATCGTTGGAAATGTAGATAATTATAACATAAAAAGTAAGCTGTTGATTGAAAAACTGATGTTGTTAATATAGTTCAACATAGAAAACAGTTAAATTACGCACAAGTAATGGGTAAATCACCACGAAAAAACAAAACAAAAAAAGAACAAGGAATAAGTACAAAATATGAAAATTGTAAGCACCATGCAAAAATCAGCCTGCATCCTCGTCAGATCAAGAAGTATTTAAGATTCTCAATTTGAGGATCTATTATTTTGTCATCACGAGACCTTCCCTTTGGAATATTGTGGCCGTTGCAACATTCTGTGACGCACTGTGTCGAAAGGATAGGCTGTAGCAGCTGCATGATACTGCTGTGATAGGATGAATCAATATTACAGTATAGAGATTATCTCAGCACTGAGAAGCTTTCAGGTGAAACTGATGTATAGCACAAGAAATATAATGTACCAAGCAGTTTGGCTGCAGCCCCCTCACGACACTTCAACATAAATGGCATCACAAGTGACATCATAAACAACATATATTCAATGACTTAATTAACATCACAATGTGATGACGTCACAAATCACCAAATGCACAACATCATGACATCAAATGGCACCATGACATCTTAAATTACATCAAATGACATCGCAACAGGATGACATCATAAATGCCATCACAACATCATTAGGACATTAAAATGTCATCACAGAGTATCACATAACATCACACCAACAACTGACTTAAGTCTTGCATATCTTGTCTGACTATGTGTCCTGTTTCTTTATTATATTTAGCAGAAGTATTAATTAGGTGCAAACCTTGTCATAGGAATATTAACATTTTACTAGTATCTGTAAAATGGCAAAATTTGCTTCAAAATGCTCAACAGATTAATATAGTTGTCATTTTTGTACCCAGGACCTTGAGGATTTCCCCAATTTTGAAATTCTGAAAGCCTGCTGCAACGGAAATTTTTCATAAATTCATAATTCCCCTGAAAGAAGTGTTACGAACCTTGGCACTCAATTGTGTGTAAGTATCATCAGATAAAATGGAGCTCAACAAATCCGCCAGACACCAACCTTGTGATGTGAATATTACAATATAATCTACACCAATATCCTGCCAGTAACGCCGACAAAGCTAAATATGTTTCCCTTCTCTCTTCTTAAGTAATCCATTTTACTACGGAATACATTAGATAAACCCATGTGTTATAATATAAAACACCTTTCTCCACGATTTATGATCTTACACAAAAATCAATCATTCATCTATGGAATATCTGTACTTCGCAAAGTTGTCTTGATAAAAATTAAAAATTTTGTCTCAATATCTCCCAAAAATGTAATTTAATTCAAGTGAACCAAAACCGGGAATGAATATTCATAGCCTCATAAGTCAAAGTAACAGAGAAAAAGTTATAAAAACAGCAAACTTCCCATTAAGCTCACAGTGAGGGAAACCAACCCAAGAATTCCAAGGAAGCATTTCAGTTTTGGCTTTTTCTTTGAGTTACATAAAAAAAATATGCCAAAGCTCCAATTACCAAAAAAAAAAACCTAAAAAAAACCAAGTTGTTCATTTGGAGTGGAAGATTGCTGGAAAACTGGTGCACTATGTTGCTGCTTAAGGTTGAGAATAGTTCTATGGAGCCATGTCGGGCAACAGGGCTTGTTCGTAGCGAGTCCAACGATCTTGGCCGACCCTGTAAGAGATGTGAGGTGAGCTTGTTACATAATGTGTTTGACATATTGAAAATGACATATGAAGACATGTGGATATAATCATGCTAGTTCTACAAAAAATAAATGTTCTGTGGATTCTAGAGGGCCCTTCAATAGCGGTTGAGTGTAGGGACGGGAAGGGGGGCGGGAAGGAGGTGGATCTTAGGGCCAACCTCTCAATAGGAAAGATTTCTATACAGACCTACTTTTTCATGAATATGTTCTGACTCTTTCCCCCTTACCCTTCTCAACACCTGTGTTGGGGTACTGTTGTACAGGAGACAGCAAGGAAGGTAAGTTTTTATAAGAACTGTCAACAACTGTGACCAGCAAAGGGTGGAACGGTGACTTGGTGGAGCATTAGATTCCTCTTTTCCACTGTTTTCATTAGAGCCAATAAATATTTTGCTCAAACATTCAGAAGTTTTCTTTACAATATTCCCTGTCAGTTGATGATTTTTCCTGAAACATGGCAGGGTTGAGAACCATTCCAAGCAGGTTCCTGGGAAAAGCTCTGTCCTCACATGTATTCACCATGCCAAAAATCCCTTGCCCCTGCCCCCCCCCCTTCCCACTCCTCTTCAAAAGATCAGAAAGAAGATGTGAAAATATAAAACACTGTAAAATACCCCTGATGTATCAGGAATACAATTTTTTCCCAAAACTGAGTGGATAATATGCTAGCAAGACGTGTTCACGAAGGTTAGCAAGGTTTTTTCAACCCTCAGAATAGCCGGTTACAAAGCTTTCAGTGTAAAGATCTTGCAACATACCTATTAGCCTCGGCAACATCGAAACAGTTAGCAGCCAACTCGGTCTCGACCCAGGTGGTGTAAAGGACCTCGTCTCCTCCGCAAAAATGACACTGTCCTGTCCAGCTCCTGGTGGTCAGGCCGTTATTACGGACAGCAGTGAATCCAAAAGTGGGCATTAACCTAGTGTTACTGGCATATCCGAGAACAAGAGTGGGTGCTGTGAGTAAGGAAAAAAGGAAATTGTTGATCCTTTAGCAGTGTATATAATTAAAGGGATACATGTCTGAGTTATTGCTGAATTGGCAAGAACTATTAATGAAAATTAAAAAAAAAATAACAAGACTATTCTACATGTAGGCCTATGTGAAGTAGAGTCAAGGTCCACAAAATAAACGGAATCTCTGAGAAAATCTGGACTACCCCAATTTACATGTGATGTAACCATTAAAAGCAATTGCAGATATTATAATTTGCATTTATATGATATATTTATTTCACTTAAGAGATGACACTGATGAACCTGCGACTAATAGGTACATTATATGATCGGTCGGAAAAACTTCAAATCCTCAATCCCCTGTGACTTGAAGTGAGATGAACGTCTGATTCTACTGCTAAAACACAAATTGTCATCAAATACGGACCATCTCCTCTTTGATACATAAAAGGATGTTTCAGTTGAGAGTTGCATCATTCTGACAGAATTTAGACCAAGAATTTTTTTGCTGCTAATTATGCTTTACGTCAACAGTTTGGTCAGAAAACACAAATTTCTTGCCTTTATTGAGGTCCTACTCTGCGGATAAGCTGCGATACCCTGTCTAGAGTTTTAACATCTCACCATCAATTCTTAATTAATCAATGCTACTTCTATAGTTTGTAACAGCACAGGTTTTACAACAAGTGTCACAGCGTGAAGTACCAAATCAAATGTCCTATCAATGTTTTTAAAATTACGAATTTTTTTTATCTATTTTTTTATCATAGAGTCATTAAGAATTATAGTTAAACGATGACCTTCACCTTATGGACATAAACGTTGTCTGCAGCCTTCCATTAAATAGGTTTTTGGAAGAATGATTCTTAAACTAACCTCTTTGAGGTGGGATTTGTCGTTCGATGTAGGTCACATAATCACCAATCAGCATGCCAGAGGCTGTCTTGGTAAGGATGATTTGGTCATTGAACCTATTATACCAGGTTCCATCAATGTTACAACCAGAAGCTGTCAAGAGGAACAAAAACATTGTTAGGATGGAAAAAAGAGAGACCATAAACAAAGGAAGAAGGATATCCAGTTGGTGAGAAGAAGCATCAACCATTTTCCACTTCTGATATAAACAAACATATTCTCTTTATAGTATATATGTGTCATGCAGCCACCTACCTATTTTCAGCACTACTTTTCTAATGGAGTAAGGATGTAATGTTATACAAATAATGAATGGTTATGAGTGCAATAGTGCAAATATTTCATGAGTTGAAAGGTGGAATGTTCCATTCAACGAGGCGCAGCCGAGTTGAATGGAACAAATAACATCTTTCAACGAATGAAATATTTGCACTATTGCACGAATGGAAACCATTCATTATTTGTTTTATACAACACCTTCAAATTTGGATATAATTGGATGTAAAATGCACTCATGCAAAAGATTGTTTTGAACAGACAGGTTTCTCTGCTCTCTAACCATTGAAAAAAGTGCTATCAAAAAAGTATAACCCATGGTTCTATTTCATAGAGTGCAATAGAGCGGATTTTGCATGCAATCGACGAGCAATTGACCAATCAATATGGCCGGAATATAATTAGGTGTTGTATAATATATTATATCCCTCGTATTTTTTGTGGACACAGAATGTCGGAGTGCAGTCATGGGGAGTATGCTATACATTCATGGTGTGACGTTTAAGACACCCAAGTCAAATTTAGACCCATACTATATATGCTATTGGGGAAAAGCATAGAAAGAATCTTTTCAATGAATGTAAAAGTTTGGAACAGCTGTCACGACAACTCTCCTTTACAAAACATGCCTCTTGTGACATTAAATGGACAACGTGCCAGCTATCCAAGTACAACTTTTGCCTTGTCTAAGTTTCTACCAGGACACCAAGATAGATCTGTGGGCGGGATGTGATATTACCGAGATGAAAGGGACTATTTTCTTTCTGCGTAAACTTACTTTGACAGTTTGTTCCCTCGAAGCCAACCGCACACGTGCAATTGTATGCATTCAACAAATCATTGCACTGACCACCATTTTGGCATGGGATACTGGCGCACTCATTAATTTCTGTAAAGGTAAAACATATTTTTTTTATGTAAAATTAGAAGCCATTAAAAGTGTAATTTAATATTTCATGACAAAATTATGTGAAACTATTATCATATGTAACATTTCATCATATGGAATAAACACATACATGAGTAGGCCTACCTATATAGGTTATCTTAACCTTGAATTAAGCTATCAATCAGTAAGGAGAATTAAGAAGTACCAATTAAATGTCAACACAGGCAGGGGCTTGGAGAGACAGGCCGGTACCCAGGGGCAATTATGTCACTGGGCTGCCTTTTTGAAGCTTTCTTTTGAAATATTATAAAAGTGAGTATACATTATTCTGTGTTCCATTTCCCCTGCCCCCCCCCCCTCCTTGTTGACTTTGGATGCCTAATTGACCCAACACTTTATGCTCTTCATAAAATTGGTAAAATTCGTAGTTTCCTCGACAGACAAACAACTTAGCGTCTGGTTCATGCATTCATCTCCTCTCGATTAGATAACTGCAATAGTTTGCTGTTTGGTCTACCAGATCATCAATTGAGCATATTACAACACATTCAGAACTCTGCTGCCAGATTGGTCTCACGGTAGTCATGTCTCTCACATCACACCTATCATCCTTAATGACCTTCACTGGCTCCCTGTTAAACTGCACATTGACTTCAAAGTCAACTTGTTAACTTTTAAGTGTATTCCTGGCATCGCTCCTTGTTATTTGAGTTGTCCGGTGCAAAACTACACTCAGCGTGCCGTCTAAGGTCTAGTACAAAGTTTTTACTGGTATCACACCCGGTATCCACAAAATCATTTGGCCAACATTCCTTTCAATATGCTTTGGCTTCCCAGAGCATGTCAATTGTGCTCAATATGTTAATAACTTTTAAAACTGTACTCAAGACTCATATGTTTTCATGGTTGTAGTGTATTATATTTTGCGTACATGTTTATTTTGTGAACAGCGCATCGAGACTTTGTTGTGTGTTGCGCTTTATAAGAACTGTATTATTATTATTATAAACACCAGAGCTGTAGCCATCATTTACCCCCCCCCAACTCCAACCCCCCCCAACTATCAACAGGTCTGTGCACAGGTCCAACTGCCAGATAGGAATGGAAATATTCCAAACAGTTTTACAAAGCAAAATGAAGCAACTTACCTAATTGACAAGTGTCCCCAGTAAAGCCAGATGGACATCTACATTGGAAGTCAGTCCCT
>JAIPMN010048389.1:0-17568 GCA_020650975.1 Apostichopus californicus | reverse complement strand
CATTTTGTGGTATGACTCCCAGGACGGCAAGTCGAGAAACTCACATGCAGTCGCGGCGGATAGCTTCCTTCGCCTATAGTATGTCCGGGGACATTTTGGGACATCGTTCATATAGGTCAGGGGTGGGCAACCTACGGCCCGCGGGCCACATGCGGCCCACCAGTGATTTTTTTGCGGCCCGTGAGATATCTCAAGAAAAAGAAAAAAATCAATCTATTTTACATCATCACAAAATACGAACTAGCTGCTTAGAATTTATCTGCACTAATGATGCTGTCAGGTAGGTCACCATTATCACCATTTTATCAACTGGACTGTATTGACATTATGTTTTTGTGAATACAGATTAGTACACACACCTATTGCTTGAACGTCCTCGGAAGCAATGGTTTGAAATCAACAGCAGGTCGTTGGTTAGGTGCGGCCCTGTCAATCTTTCACTCCTAAAATCTGGCCATTCATTCAAAAAGGTTGCCCACCCCTGCTATAGGCCTATATCTGAGGCCCTGGGGTCATTCCTTTACCGACTTGGTGCAGTAAAATGTGCCCATTTCGAAGTAAATTTATTCAGAGATTGTTAGTTGTCATGGGTTCGAACAAATGAGGGGTATTCTATCCTGAAACATAGGGCAAAATGCGGCTGGGGTTCCAGTTCGCTGCATCATTTGTCAACTTGCACTGGGTTTTAATGTTCATGTCAATTGGAATCACTAGTAAAAGAAATAATCCATCAAAAATTAAGGTCGCATGAACTTTATTGCAAATTTCCTGAGTGACGAATTTGTATTTTTCTCCCGAAATCACGCAACTAAATGGCTGCTATCCAGCCTGGCAAGTGCCATCTCCAACGATCTGGCAGGTATTGAAATCTGAAATTTTCTTGGTACGCTGCGCGCCAACCGATGGTGGCGCTCCGCTTAGATAGTACTTATGGCCGGAATACTCGAATCGATTACGTCCCCCCCACGTTTCAAATCGGATTGACGCCCCTGCCTGTGCATTAACTTTACGTAAATATAAATAATGTTATTAATGGAACGCTCATGATAACTGCGCATGTTATTTCTTGTTGTTGCGTTTCAGACGATAACATCTACAGTGCCAACCATGTCGTCCAGCACCACTGCGAGTAATGCTGTGCAGGACAACTACGAAGCTAGTTACAGTAGCTCTGATGACTAAACGTAAAAATCAAATTTTGCGCTAAATATGTAAAGTATTATTAATGACTAACTTCTTTGTCCGTTAATGTCGTTTGGGTAATTAAAATCATCTTGTCCACTTTAGGAAGTTGTCTGCTCTATCAAAACTCTTACTTTTATGATCATAATCAAGTTATGAATGGAAGTTGTCAAAAGTATTTTACATTCATATTTAAATTACCGATCAACGGTGCACGGCCTAATATTTTGCAGAATTTGTCAGTCTTTCTCTTTACCAGTTATTTTATCACATGTTATAATTATGTGTGAAGCTATAAAGTATCTTTAAAACATTTATGAGAGCACAAAATGGGATTAGGAGCATTCAAATTGTAGGCAAAGCCTAAAGTTCAAAGGGATTGCAAATGTAACTCACTACGATTTCAATTATATATATATTCATTTGCCTTTGTCGTTTACCTCCATTTCATTAACAAAGTCTGTTCAAAGTATCTCTTTCGAGATCTGGGTTTAGGAATCACAAAACGTTGGTTAGCATCATGTTTGATCTCTAGAGTAAGGCAAAATACTGTCACCAAAACAGAACTAGTATTGTTCGATACAGGTGACAAACGCCTACAGTGGAATTACGACCTTCCTTACTGGTTTCGAACCTCTGGACATACAATCAGCGTCCATAGCCTAGTGGTTAGGGTCTCCGCATATAAAGCGGGAGGCCCGGGTTCGAATCCCGGTGGAGGCTGGAAGTTTTTTCACTGTTCTTGATTTCCACTGATTTCAATTATAAATATCTTCATTTGCCTTTGTCGTTTACCTCCATTTCATTAACAGAGTATGTTCAAAGTATCTCTTTCGAGATCCGGCTTATAAGGAATCACAAAAAGTTGGTTAGCATCATGTGTGATCTCTAGAGTATAGGGCAAAATATGTCACCAAAACAGAACTAGTATTGTTCGATACAGGTGACAAACGCCTACAGTGGAATTACGACCTTCGAGCTTCCTTACCGGTTTCGAACCTCTGTACATTCAATCAGCGTCCATAACCTAGAAGCTTAAGCTTGAAGCTTAAGGGTCAATTTGCAAAGTTTGTGCTTTCTATCAGTTGCTATTATATTTTCTATGATATGTACCTGTGTTATATGATATCTGTTTTAAGAGTTATTTGGCCCTAAGAATATTCAAGCCTAACCAAAATCACTATAAACGAGTGCCTTGACAGAGGTAAATGTAGAATAAAAATTTGACCAGTTTTGGCGTTTGATTGACGGAACCGCTCGTCATCTTTTGTGATTTCTCAGTAGAGATGGAGTGTTAGCTATATATCTGATAAGTGCGGGGAGTGTGACGGGAGACGGTATCGGTTTTAGGCCTAAGGGTATGTGGTGCACAAACGTGTGTTGATTAATGCCAACGCCTATCGTGTATATCGATTGGCGCGAGTTTACGGGGCTAGTCCCCCCCCCCCCACCCCTCTCTTCCAATGCGCTTCAGTTCCCTAGATCTCAAAATTTGAAGTATATATTCATCCTATACTAATTTAAGCAAGTTTTATATATCTATTTCTTTTTGACGTTATTTGTTCTTATATATCCTTCAATATGTCCTTCTTCTGTATAAGATATTGCCAGTTTAATTGAAGATGGGCCAACGTGCAAACAACAATAAAACATTGTAAAAATTGCCATCTTTGTTTGCATTCCTTTCTGTCTCTTCCTTTCTCTTAAAATCTTCACTTCTAGACTCTCCTTTCATGGTAAGTGGTCAGAAGAAGAAAGATAGACAGGCCAGTTTGTAGTCACTATATTGGTCTAGAGACCTTAATGGTTTTCTGAGTCAGCTTAATACATTCTGCGCCAGACTACTGCCTTGTACGGAAGCGTAGAAGGGACATGTCATTTGACGTTTTGATGAGACGCACCAATTCGTCAAAATGACAAGATTCTGAAAAATGACTTTGTTGCGTGATGCATTAACTCGTCAAAACTTCAATTGACTTGTCCCTTCTACGCTTCCGTAGCCCTTGTGAAGCCAACATTAAATACATTTGGCATAACGAAAGGCGGGGACTGAGCAGCTGGCTGACTTCATTATGGTGCTCCTGCAATTAACCTAAATCCGCGCCCAGACGATACCATTAAAGGGTCGGGATATTTACACTGCTCAAAAACCATTTTTCGAGTCGGCGACATCGACACTTGCAGAGTTGACGGAAGGGGGGGGGGCAGGCTACACAACCACGTGTGGTCCGGGCTAATCAGGTTTCCGGGCTCAACTATATGGGATGCACCCGCTGCACAGCATAGTGTATTCTCATCTCCATAATAAGGTCCGGCTGCGTAACTATCGCACAGCCTTACCATGTTCGCCACCATAGCCACTAATATATTTTAATGAGATTGTTAATTGGGATAGGTACTCGATGCCACTTTGCAGTGTTTAACATTTTAGCAATCTGGGAGTCATACAAAGTAGTTTGAAGTTGTATTATGCCGATTAGCGGACTTTCCATTTCGCCCCATGTATTGTTCAACACGTATTACCCCAAATATGCTAGGCAACTTTAGGTCAACTTCTTTTGTCATACTTTCTCAAACTGTTACTGTTAGCTGCAACTCCTTCCGCACCAGTTTCTGAAACCAGCTGATGTCCTGTACTTTTTCATGTGTGGTACTGGGGGAATAACATGGCGGCCAGGGAGAATCCATGCGAAACTCTAAACAGTTGAGGCTGTACCAGTGACATGACAATGTCACCGGCAGGTTAGGGTACGTAAGCGCAGCGTGGCTAGCTACTAGTATAGTAGTCTGATTCCAAGGGTCAATAGTATGTCGTATGTGTGGAAACCAGTGAAGGATCCACCTTCTCCAAGAGGTATTTCGCAACATTCATCAGATATCCAAAGAGTACTCCGAGTGATAAGATCAAAACGTGTCAATAAAAATATTGCTTGTCACAGCCACTTACATTCAAAAGGTAAGAAGTGAATAAACTTTGCAAGACCTCTGCTAGCTGTTATAGAGCCTATTGATAGCTATAACGTTAATCTTTTAACGCTAGGCTAACTTGTTGCAAGACTATCTTACTTCTTAGTAGGCCTATGCATAGGGCTAATAGGGTTATTGTTATGTTATTGATAACATTTGAACAGAAAATATTAGCCTAACGTTAAGTTACACAATTAGAAATGACTATGTAATTATTTGGGTCATCCCTTGACATCAGTTTTGTGAAAAATATGTTGTGTGGCAAATCCACAAATTTCCAAAGTGTGTTGTGATATGAACCAACTTAACTGTACTACCAGGTCTCAAGACTACTGTGGTGTAAAGCATTGTTTGTTATAACCATGCTACAACCCTGAAGACTGATGTGAAGGGGGTCCACATATGTATACAAGCTATGCCTATGTTGAAAGAAGGAGACATTGACAAGAAATTGCTTGGCTCAATTTACATGTTTCTCTATCGTTGGCTAGAAATTCAACATATTCATTGACCTTCATCATCATTGCTGTTATTATCTTGCCAAACACATTTCTTAAAGCGCTAAGTAGAGAATAATCAGTAAGTTTGTAACAATTAAAAACCCTGAATATTACAAAACATTCAGCTGTGCATTTATTACTATGATTGTTTAAGTTGAAATATTTTGCATCAGGCTTAAGTTGTCAAGTAATATCAAAAAAATATCCTAGGCCCTGCACCAAAAGTGATTTCACTTTGTAAAATTGTTGAACTATCCAGTATCCAGAACATTTGGCAGCATGTGCAGATATATAGAAAAGTCATACCCTTCTACGGCAGCAGTGTAGTGTTTTGTGCTAAATTGATCTAATTACTTCATGTGCATGCTTTGTTGAAGAAATTGATGTCCTGAAGTTGAGTAAGTGCATCATTTCAATCACAAGAAAGAAAAGCAGTTTTTATGGAAATTTTGTAAATTGCCTTTCAATTGGCATTTGATCACTATAGAAGTAGCTTTTACAGTTTGCATTGTCTAAAAATCTGAACTTTAATTTTGCTATATATTTTTTATTTTATCTCTCACTGGATTTTGATAAGATTCTTAATGTTGCAGGCAACATCCTTTTTTTAAGGATGTAACAATTTTCCACTTGTAAGGTTTTGACTGAAATCCACCCCTTGAATGGTGACAGTGCATATAACAGGGAACTAAGAGTTTTTTACCTTCCAGTAAGTTATATGCATGTTAGTTATTTGATTCCCTTTTTTATAGTTAGATTACAAAGTGCGATGAATTAAGCGCCTTTGTCTTTTGGTTAACTTAATTAAGACTGAATTGATGTCAACTTTAATCTCAGCAAGCAAAAGATTTGCCCATTATTAATTTATCAATGTATATTAATTATATTGTTACCACATACATACAATTTAAAAGAACTCAATCAATAATGCAGAATTTTCATGCTGGATGCTTGAAACAATAAAAAAAAAAATCCATTTGTTTTTCAGACAAGCTCAACCAAGTTGATAAAGATGGCATTAAGTGTGAACCCGATGATGCTCATCCAAATCGAACAAAGATTAGTTCAAAATTATGGCAACAGGATGGTAGTTCTCCACTAGCCATAAATCCTGGAACTCAACAAGAAAGAGATGGTTGTAGCAATGCACATCATCAAAATCAGGTTAAACCAAGAATTGCTGGAGATTTATCGCCAATACCACTTGTACATCGAACCCACTCACAAGATTTGATGTCGTCAGAACAAAGCCAGCGAGACCAAGTAAATTTGGAAGATCAGGAGGAATCTAAGGATGGTAGAGTTCGTGATTGGTTAGTCACAGACAGTGACTCATTTCATAGTGGTGTGCTACCCCATCAGGAATGTCACAAACCCAAGGGCACGCAGCTGGTTTCTGGACGAAAGCTGGAATTGCAAAGTCAATTGCAATTTTCTGGATGCAGTAACATAGAAAAACTTGTGAAGAAGAGATGTCACCCTCATGATGGAAATATTAACAAGTTTCAGAAGAGAGGAACTAATTGCAGCCTTCGAAGCAATGAAAATACCTGTTTGCAATTGCCAGCACAGAAATTAAAAAACATGATCAGGTATAAAACAAAACACATATTGTCTGTTATGATGATTAAGTTTGAAATGACATTTAGAGATGTGTGTTCTGTTTTCAAAACAGTGCTCAATTAAAAGTTTACTGCTTGTGCAAACATTACTTCCCTGTGATTGCCTTACAATTTTTGCAACTAGGCAGTTATACTCATACACTCCCCTCCCCATATTAAATGGGATGATAATAACTCGTTCTAAGAAACACAATCAATACAATTCTGATATTCCATGTGTTATTTGTAAACCAACATGTATTAAATGAACTCTGGAGTGAAGATCATAATTCTCCTCTCTATCAATCCCACAAGAAACTCGTCACAATGGTATACATAATGATAAGTGCAATTATCATGATAACAATTTTATAAATACAATTTCAAAAACTTTGTTTGGTCCAAAATGTTTAGTTTCTATTGTGTCAATGCTAGATCATTTGAAGGTCAATTTTAACAATTTAACGATTTCCTCAAATTCTATTAATAACAAATTTACTGAAATTGGTATAACTGAAATATGATGTATTCTTTATATGATATTCCAGGTTATAATTTCGAACCTGCATCTAGATAAAGTCGTTGGGGCGGTGTGGCCTTCTACATCAATTCAACTTTAAACTTTGCTCTGATCTAAGCACTTTTTCTGAAGGTATATTTGAATCAAAATTTGTCCTACATTTGTCTCTTACAGAGAGGACATTCATCATTTGCAATCGACAAAGAGGCTAATAAATGTAAGTATTGATTTAATTGGTAGACAATGCAACTATAGTGATTTATTGTTCATCAAGGCCTGTTCATGGTTCATACTTTTGTCCTTGGCCTGGCTGCAGAGCCGATACTGTGATACTGCGATACTGCGATGGCTTGGCCATTGTTATGGAATGGAAATATTAAAAATTTGTAGTTTTGAGCTTTGAGTCAGTGATGTGTGTTTTATAGGACACTGGAGTGTTTTGGAAAAAAATTCATATTGTGTAGAAAAGTGATAGGAAACAGCTCAATAAGTTATTTTTATTTTTTTTATACCTAGAGACACTAAGCTTGTCTTCTCATTTTCTTTCTCCTTCTACTGTTTAAGGAGGGAGTTCAGCCAAGTAGATAAATTTAGGACCTAGCTAAATCCCCATACTTCAAAGCGATTTACATATATTGACGAGATCCTAACTATCGTCAACAATAACATTGACTCCAGGGAAGATAACATGACTAAATTTAGTAAATGAGGTTCCCTAACTTCTTCATTGTTTATGCTAATAATTTAAAAATTGTACATGTAGTTATTCAGTCATTCAAATGTTCACAGCTACTGTATAGCTGACCGAATGTTCCAAATGTGTGAGATATTAGTGTACTGAATTTTCAAATTTCGGACACTAACAAGGATAAAATAAACAGAAGTTCTCAGAAACCAAGAAATGATGTCATCAGGTTTTAATGAAGTACTATATCGGATGTCGGTGTCACCACATGAGTGATTGTTAGTTTTGCGAAATAACATCCTCTGGGGAAATTTGATTAGCTAGAAGTTAAATTGCATTTGCTGTACTTGTAAAGTTAGTTGTCAAGTTAGATACTGTTTCCTCCTGAAGAGTTCTTGCATTAAATGAAATCTTTGACTTATTTCTTTCTTTCAGGACAGAGAAGAAGCCGGCTTAAATTTTCGGAATATGAAGAACTTCAGAAATATCATTTCTGTTGATGGTAGCAGTGACCATAATAGGCAAGAACTGTTAGCATTTTGTGTGAGTGCTGCAGAGATACTACTGCAGTTCTCATATGCTAATGGTGTCACACAGCTACAAGAAAAAACGGTATGTAGTAGGCCTACTATGCATCAATAAACAAAAGCAAACCCGCTTTCGAGATAAATTCTCTCTGCCCAAACCTACACATCTCTCCTCATATGGTGAAAATATTGGTCATTTGATTATTTTGCTACATTCTTTCAGACAACTGAAAAGCATGATTTGGTTGTTCGAGGGACAACCACAAAAAAAATACTTAAGATTTTGTCTAAGATACAACCCCCAAATTTCAAGCACTTTTTACTCGGTAGTGACTCTACGACATCACTCAAAGCTGGGTTCTTGCATATGAAAAGAGGAAGACCCACACAACCAAAGAATAAAAATATTCTTGAATGGTTCAGGAATTTGTTCATCATGATCATAGACCTGTACATCACAGAGCTGGTAAACTGATGACTGCTGTATTTATTTATTTTCCATGAATTCATCCTAAGAGAGCTTGCCACTGTAAAAAATAAAATAAATACAATGTGAAAGCCTACATTTGTCATCATTGAACTGTTATATTTCCAAGCTTGTGCTGCTAGTCGTGACCGATGAGAATTTTGATTAACTTTTTTTTCTTTAATTCAAATATGAAACCAATATCAGCAGCCTTGTAGTTTTGTCATCTGTGAGTAATTTTTATTATAAACCTTTCTCCTTTCGATCATGACATGTACAATGTAAGAACTGAGTTTTCTGAACAATTAGTGGACGTCTTAAGGTCAAATATAAACCAAAGGAAAGAAGAATAAATTGATAACTTGTTGTTGTCAAATTTTTCAAAGCTCTTGAAAAGGGAAGGCAAAGGATACAGAAAACTTGAATGAATAATATGGATTTGTTTTTATGCTACAATCAATAAAGAAGTACAATTAAATCAATCAGTCATTATTTGCTTTTTTTTTCTTTTGCTTTACAGATGAAAAGATTGTCATTACTGAATGGCCCTGAGACGGTTGACTTTATCTTGGTAGCAGTTCACAATTTACCAGAGAAAGAATTAGAAGAATGGACTTTTCTTTCCATTCCAATATTGAGACTATCACAAACACAAAAAAAGTGGTGCCAGTAAGATATGGTGTATATTTTTTCATAAATCCAATTAAATTGGGTCAATTGGATATTGAATTTTTACAATTCTGTACAACATTTTAACTTTACTGCGGACCTCACAGACCATTAACGGGACTAGAATATGAGTAAAAAAAGGGGCAGATCCATTGTTTCTGGTAAAGTAATTCATTAGCCAAGGACTGCTTCGTTTAGTTTTGTTTATACCATGAAAACACTTTTGATATCTTTTAGCATGGTAAAATTTGGGTTCAATATATTAATGACCTTAAATTTAGTAAACCACCAGTTTTGCCTGTAAATGTGCTAGACAGTGAAATATTGTGGTCTTTGATGTTCTTAACTTTAGAAAGCATTTTGCTGTCACATTCAAAATATTTACCTTGTCTGGGGATTCTCATTATCTAATTTAACCCAGCTTTGACAATGATTTAGTGGGTGCAAATTGGAAGTTTATTAACTATTGACATGTGTAGCATTCTAAAACTTGAGAGCTGTATATTTTGAATTAATTTTGCTCACACTGTCACTACACATGTAGATATACTTAAACTTTATTCTCCTCAAAATTTTCTTTCCCAGAATATGGACCCAAAACAAATATGTTTTTGAAACATTCCAGATATTTATGTTGTCACCAAATTGATTGGTTTGAATAATTAATACCGCTAACAGTTATTAATTAAGTCAGATTCAAAGGGCTTTCTCTAATTATCTTTTAATAAAATCACCATATAGTTTATTGGTTTAAGGCCATAAAGAAATTCACTGTTACTACATATGTAGATATACTTAAACTTAATTCTCCTTCAAAATTTCTTTCCCAAAATATGGACCCAAAACGTGTACAAATATGTTTTTGAAACATCCCAGATATTTATATCGTCACCAAATTGATCGGTTTGAATAATTAATCCACTGACAGTCATTAAGTATTTTTTTTTTTTTTTTACCACGCTTGGTATCTTTATTGGTAACATTCTTGTGCCATATCGAATATATTTGGATGCTAGTCATAAGTCATTAAGTAGGTCAGATTCAAAGGGCTTGCTCTAATTATTTTACTAATGAAATCACCATTTATTGGTTTAAGGCCATGAAGAAATAAAACAATATGAGTAAACTTCCATAAATCTAAAATGAGTTTTGAAGGACACCACAATTGTTCATAATAATATATCTAAAAAGTGCAGAAAACTGACATTTCATTGGAAATAGAAGACAGATCATTTATTCTTCTTAACCAAGTTAACAATTTAAGCCATCAATTGCAATTTGAAAATGAATGAGAACAACGTAACTCCTCCACCTTTATAACCTCAGGATTCGTTTGAATTACTCTTGAATTCAAGCTCGGCTTCTTCCACGCAGGCAATTTTTAAAGACGATCATGTCGAGTGATGTTCGCAAGATATGTTATGACTCTCAGGAAGTAATTTCGGTGATCATTACCTTCTGTCAAGCTGACTTGGTTACAGGTACAATAAACTCTGGTTTTTCATATTTTTAATTATCACTATTTTCACCAAAGTCATGTCTTTATCTTCAAAGTGTATCCGTATATCTGTAGCATTGACAATGACAGTCCAAACCCCACCAACTACAAATTATCTCTAGTTTTTTTTTTTTTTTTTTTTGTATTATTGGAAACATAATCAGTTAGGTCGTGCTAACTCTAAAACCCCTTAAAGAGGTTATCATGTGGAGCAAAGAGCAGAATCCTAAAGGTAACAAAAATGGTCATTATTGTATTTGAAATCAACAATAGCTAATTAAACAGATTTGTTTTTAATGTTCTGGTACAACAAAAGCTAATAAAACAGATTTTATTTATGTTCTGGTACAAATTAGATTCTAGCTGTTTTATATAGTGAAAAATCTAGACTTGCAGAAATAGAGCCTGAAATTGGTTGTCAAGCTGTTGAAAACTTCTGTTGATTGTGTGTAATGATTAGATTAATTAGATAATTGATGATGCACCTCATTAAAGTATTGCATTAATCATTTTAATATGGAAGCTTCAAGTTGTCAAGCTGTTGAAATCGTCTGTTGATTGTGTGTAATGATTAGATTAATTAGATAATTGATGATGCACCTCATTAAAGTATTGCATTAATCATTTTAATATGGAAGCTTCAAGTTGTCAAGCTGTTGAAAATTGCTGTTGATTGTGTGTAATGATTAGATTAATTAGATAATTGATGATGCACCTCATTAAAGTATTGCATTAATCATTTTAATATGGAAGCTTCAAGTTGTCAAGCTGTTGAAAATTGCTGTTGATTGTGTGTAATGATTAGATTAATTAGATAATTGATGATGCACCTCATTAAAGTATTGCATTAATCATTTTAATATGGAAGCTTCAAGTTGTCAAGCTGTTGAAAATTGCTGTTGATTGTGTGTAATGATTAGATTAATTAGATAATTGATGATGCACCTCATTAAAGTATTGAATTAATCATTTTAATATGGAAGCTTCAAGTTGTCAAGCTGTTGAAAATCGCTGTTGATTGTGTGTAATGATTAGATTAATTAGATAATTGATGATGCACCTCATTATAGTATTGAATTAATCATTTTAATATGGAAGCTCCAGGGATATGATAGTTTGGTATTTTCTTGAAAATAAACCTCCTCATTTATTTCTGCAGTTGCCAGCAGGTGGGTCTGTTTAGATCCTAGGGTTGCATGTTGGCTGTTAGATCCAGACAACCCTCCCAACAATTTCTCAGATCTCATAGCCAGGGTTGTTGATGGGAAGCCTTCTGGTGAGAATGATGAGACAAGGTCAAAGAAAAAAGAAGTAAGCCATGTTTAATTTTAATACACAGTATTCAGGTGGTCTTAAGTACCCTGGTGTAAGTAGGGTTTTCAGATTTGGTAAGCTGTCAGTGCATATTTCCATGGTAAAATGTTTCAGCGCATACTTTCAGTTGACCTATTTCTTTAAATTTTTTACACCACAATTCATGTGATGCTGGCAACCTTGTAGAAGCTGTGAGTAATTGCACACAGGTGACCCTGTGTATTTTTTTTCAGAATCTAGAATATACTTTTTTATGGTTTTTCATAAACAATATATAGCTAATATGAATCAAAATAGATTTAAACTTGTTTGCTCCTGTAAATTAAATCATTCATAATAATAAAAATGTTTCTGTATTGGATGTTAGTTGTAAATTTACTTTGAAAGCAAAGCTTTCCTACTCAACCTGTTCCATCATCATAGTCTGCCACCCCATTCCCTCCCTACCCCAGCCCCTCCTCCACCCTCCCTAGGTCATCTACCTTCCTCTGTCAACCTTGCAGATGGTTATTTTGCCTAGTCTTTGGCTTTAACACATTTCTGTTTTTAGTAACTTTTCTGTTTCTTTTGCTGTGAAACACACATAGTCAAGTGTCACAAGGATTGCAGCACCAGAGACAGATTTCAGTGAGCTGAGTAAGTGTATGAGACAACTTTACTCTCAGCTCTGTGGGACAAATCTTTGGAATCTTTTCCTTCAAGTAGAGATGCCTTTAATTCCATTACTATCAGGTGCGTAAAATCACAATAAGAAAAAGATAAAAGTACCTATTTTAACATCTATACTTAAAAAGCCGCATTTTCTTTTGTTGTAGAAGTTTTCAATATTCTGACCAAACCATGTGATATTTCCATATATAACTGGATACCCCCTCGATATAGCAGATAATTATGTGGTTACAGCTATTTAATATTCGGCTCCTGAATATTTAACCAATAGTAGAGTAATTTACACTACTATTATTTTTAAACGTTAATTAGTATACAAGATGAGATTTTAATAAAAATGTTGTCAGTGGTAATCTCATTAATTACTACTCATCAAGTACTACAACTTCTTCTTGAGATAACATATTATGACATCCTGACTTCTCTGTCCTTCCTCAAACCCTTCCCTTCCTGCCCCTCCCCTCCCCCTTTCTCAGCCCTCTTACCTTCATTCAGCCCTCCCTTCTTCCACCCCCTGGTGCCATCTTGATATTGTCTCTTGGGACTTTTATGACACTTCTTCTTGATCATAACTTTACCAAAATATTTCAGGCATGGAACTGAGTGGCATTAAAGTTGATGCACAGAAATTCTACTATGCAAGTACGATATTGAAGGTAACATTCAGTTTTACACTTTGTAATACTCTTTCCGTGCTAATATAGGCTTCACAGAGCTTGTTGGGGAATAAAACTGTTTCTAGAACGGACTGGCCTTTGCAAGAAAAACACAAAAATGTTATATTAGGTGTGACCTCTGACCCCTGCCTTTATTGGACGCACACATTTCTGAAATTAGGTGTTAATTTGGTGTTAATTTGATTAAATTATTGTAACCATATTTCGTGAGTCTTCATATTGCAATTTTATTTATTAAATTAATTCCACCTCCCCCACCCTCCCCCCCCCCCAAAAAAAATCCTTAAATTGATGTAATACCTTATATTAAATGAATGTTGCATTTTTTCAAACTTCCATTTTCATTGTACTTTTCGAATTTGACTTATCAAGATAATTTCAAATTAAAAGTTAGACATGTGCAAGTGTAAATCTGGTGTAGTTTCTAACTTTCTATTTGGACCCCCACAACCTCCTACATGGGAGTGAGCTTTAACGAATGCCACGTCCCCCCCCCCCTGTATTAAAGGCATTGAAGACTCGCCTCAAACCGTGTGCGGCCATCTGAAAAAGTTAACTTTCTGTTGCTTGCAAGTGACGTTTTGTTCGTGTCGCTACAAAATGCAGACAGTACAGTAATGAAACGTGATACCTTGTTATCTTTAGCTGGACCTGAGATGTCCATCGCTGTATTGTTTGTATACTGTGCTGTGGGTATTGACCGCAGCTGTATGTACTGACTGTACACTAGTGTCTAATTACCGATGGTAGCAAGCTGTGTGTGTGTATTTTGTGGGATCGATGGTGGTGTCTAACACTTGTGTTACACCTCATTCGAAACTAGGTCAGATTACCGGCATTAGACGTTTCTTTTTGCGCGAGTCTTCACACCCTTTAATCTGGTGTAGTTTCTAACGTTCTATTTGGACCCCCACAACCTCCTGCAGTGAGCTTCAACAATGCCACGTCCCCTCCTGTCTTAAAATCCTGGATCTCCCCCAGACAATGTCTCAGCTACTAGTTTCTCAGACTGTATACTGGTGTGGAATAGATATATGGCATAACTACAAAATTTTACATCAGAGGAAATTAGTTTTTCCTTTGGTTCTTTCTTTAATGATATCAACCAGTGCAGCTGGAACACAGCTTCAGTATTCACAAAGCAAAAGGAAGAGCAAATAAAAAATACAATATTTCTGTCGCAGATAATGCAGCTGAATTAACATGCCACCCAAACCAACCATTATAGACAGCATTCAAAGATGTTCCCTATGCAGAAGTTTACATTAAATCTTCCTATTTTTACCATGTGCCACACTTCCATTTAAATAGGATTCAGTAGGTTGATTAACTCTCAAGTTTTTTTCTTCAAGAGTTAATTTTCTCTCAAGATATATCACCTTATTTCAGTCAATCTTACACAACTTTATTGAATTTTCTCTCATATTTCACAGACTCGTACTTCTCAGCTGGAGCAGTTGGCTTATGCCAAAGCTGGAAAGGTGTTTCAACTCAATAGTCACGTCCAGTTGCGACAGGTATTAGAATAGCTTATTGTATTTGTTCTTGATTTATACACTATCCACATGTATAGTCTATAGGGAAATATAATCCACATGTATAGTTCTACTAAATAGGTTGTGGAAACGGTCAATACATTCCCCCTTTATGAATACTTAATTATTTTGAATAGAAGAAGTTGTAAAAGACACCCTTTGCCTCACCCCCCTTATGAAGGGCTTCCTTCTAGAGTATCTGGTAATTACCCAAAGCTAAAAATAATTGATAAACTACACTTCGTAAAAGATCCCCCACTGTTACACCTATCGACATTTGGAAAGTATGATTCACTTATAACATGGAGTTGATATGTAGAACCCCTTGCGTACTGACTACCATTATCTACACAGAGACTGCATGTTCCATCGTTTACACAGAGACCGTTCCATTGTGTACCCAGAGACCGTTCCATTATCAACACATTCATTAAAGCAATCAATGTGTAATGCTCAATGTCAAGAATTCGACTGTAATCCATCTTGCTCAAGAATTTAAAAGTAAAAAATTAGCTGATAAAATAATAGTTTATAACTACTGTAGTTCCCTGATTGTTATGTGCAAGGTAAAGAGTATATCTGTCATAAAATGTTGAAAGAATGGGAACCAAGCAGGGAGATGGGGGAGGGGGTCTGGGGGTCAGGGAGCAAGTCATATCAGTTAGATAACATGCAATTGAGAGCACAAGATCAAATGTATACACTATGAGCTTGAGAGTCATGTATAAATATCAATACAATTTATTCACTCTACATGTATTGAAGAAATTTTGGCAATAAACTCTGACACACGGTTCAGGCCAGGAGTAGTGAAGAAGAATGTAACTATTGCTTTCAATCATTAATGTTGCTTTTCATTGGTGCTAGTTTATCAGCCATTGTGGCCTTGCTGTACACATATTGTATGTATAGAGGACAGTAATAATGTGTTTCATGATTAAGTTTGTTGTGGATCATTGCTACAGATTCTATTTGATGATCTGAAGCTAGATGAAGCTTTGACAGAGAACCAGCTAGAGAAGACGGCAGGACAGAACTTAAAGTCAACGTCAGAGAATGTTGTGAGTATAAAGGTGGAAAGACAAATAAAAATGTATTCAATTTATTGCTTTCTTCTTTTCTCAAGGCAACTTTTAATTGTGTTTACTTGAACAACATCCAGTGAAAAATCTGTCAGCAGTGACATTACATCAATCAGTCGTAGTGTCCTCAGTCTTAAACAGGTTTCTGTATGGACTTAAAAATAATCATTAAGTATTCAGTGAGACCTCTTTGTATAGTTTATATCACCATGGAAACTTATTCACATGCAGATTGTCAAGAAATTATAAATAGCATGAAAATAGATTTTTAAAAAATCTTAAAGCTTGCTCATAAGTTTGTGTTTAAGTTTAAGACACTGTGACCATTTTAGCATATCTAGCAAGTTTTTGTTGCTATGTATTCCCTTTAGAAGTAATCTAGTGTTGCCCCAAATTTCAGACAACTGAATTAAATTGAAATCCATTTTCTATAGGTTCTATAAGCATCCAAATTATTGCCAATCATTGAAGAGGGCCAACTTAAACAATTAGAATCTCCCAGTGTGGAAAATTTCTCAACGGAAGTAGTTTAAACACAAACTTAAAAGTTTAGACCAAAGGTCATTTTACATTTTAGTGGTTTTAATTGCTCTTTTCTATAAAACAAAGGAACTACTTTAGAGATGTTTATTTCTAAGTGGAATGAAGAATTAAGATCCATCATAGTTGCTTTTTCTAGTGCAAACATGAAAGCACTCTAAATACTTTATTATTGTCCTTTAAAGGAGTGTTAGCTCAGTGGTTAACGCCGGTGCCTTCCAATCATAAGGTCCCCAGTTCAAGTCACCCCAAGATTTATGTATGTCGTCCATTTACAGAGTTGTTGAAAATTGACAATTCATAATCATGGACGTTAAATATGAATCTTAGAGACTGACTTCGGTCAGCTCGCGGCTTTGATAAGCCAATGAGGCTTCTTCGTGAGTTCTTGCTTGCAGGAGGATCTAAAATACATACATACATAAAGAATTACTTCTTTTTCTATTTTGTTTCAATAGCTTACCAAACTGCAAGATGTTCATCCACTACCAGGGATTATTCTAGAGTACAGGAAGGTAGGATAATTGTTACACAATAAAGCACTTCCTCATAATGATGACAGTATGAAATAATAACATATTCTGTACTCCGGTAATTCTCAAAAATAGGAGAAAACTTAGGCAAAGATGAGGCATTACAGTATATTACCATATCGTTAGTTTCATCTTTTCTTTTCTGATATCCAAAACTTCAGGTTATTTCCTAATTTCTCTTACAAAATAAAAAGTTCCTGAAGAAATGTGAAAGATCTATGCCAATATGTTTGGTACATAATGCTTACTAATAGATTCTACAAATAATGCAAATATTTTTTTATTGCATAATGTTGTTTTGATGCTGTTATTAAAATCAATATTAAGGTAGGTGTGAACACAGATTTGACTGATTGCCAGCTCCCTGACCAGCTCTCTAGCTTTGTAGACCCAGTTAACAGTTGCTTAGTTCCGTAGGTGACCGTAAATGTACAAGTTTGGACTTTTAAGAGGTATTTACATCCAGACAACACATACTGTTTCATTCTACATAATACAGAGCTAACTTGAGTGAAAATGTTCCCTTAATTCTTTCAGATGCAAAAATTGAAGTCGACCTATGTGGATGGTTACATAGACTTCATCAGAAATGTGAGTTGTATA
>JAIPMN010048379.1:0-10147 GCA_020650975.1 Apostichopus californicus | reverse complement strand
ATATATACACATATAGAAAGCAAAAAAATGGGAACGTATGTGTTTTAATTAAAGGAGCTGATTGTTTCACCTTAGGGAAGTGAGATATGACCATGTTTCAAAGTTAACTCGACGTGTATAGTCGCAGTCGTGTAGGAATATCGAAATTTCTTGAGCCTCAGTGAATTCCCTATAACGAATGTTAATTTAACTGTCCCATTATTCATACTAAATGACTATTTGAAACCAAACAATGCAAATGGCTCAACGAAGTTGTTAGTCATTAAGTAGTTTAGCTTTCACCTATCTCTTTTGTTTTTGGCTCTGAATGTTAAACTAGCGATCGTTAACAAGTCGTTTACAATTAAGAAGATGTTTCATTACTTTGTTTCAAAATGCCAAAAAAGATGGAGATAAAACGAACTAAGAAGAGGTTACGTGGGTAGAAGTGGGGAGGGGTCTTCTCACGAAGCTATAAGGATCCATCAGATTTAGGATACATACATACATATATTTACATATATACATATATTTACATATATACATATATTTACATATATACATATACACTTACTGAAATCATTTCGTAGGCAAACATTTCCTCATCGATTGTCTGCATACATTTTAAGAGCTGATCGCTTGTAACGACGTCATCGCAACCAAGATTCCTGCCGGCTCGGAAAGCGCTGTTACGAGCGCCATCGATATTATTTCCGACCCAGTAAGGTGAACCACTCTGAGGAACAAGAGATGTGTGTATGCGTATAAACTTGACGTTGCATTGTGTGTTAGGATGTAACATTCCAACTGACTTTCTATAACTTTCTGAGTTAACCCTTAAGTCATATCTCACAATGTTAGCCCCTCGTCAATCTAACTTAGACGTCTGTAGTGGCAACCATTTGATCGCTACTATAGGTAACAAGTTACTTAAGGTTGTACCCAATTAAGAAACGTTTCTGTCCCATTAAATATAATTACATGATTTAGTTTGTCATCTCATTGCCTTTGATGGTTGTGCTTAAGTTTACATTTATATAAAACTAAGATAACAGTAACGGAAGTGTTGCGATCTTGGTTAGAATCATGCAGTTAAACATCATGTCTTCCCTGAACTTTATATTTCCGATAACGGAGGCTGGTTCGAAAAACACAAAAATGTCACACTTATAGCTAACCGATTCAGATTTTAAGACTTTAATTGTGTCGAGTTTTCTTATTTTATGTCTGAATTGATTGGAAATCATTAATTGATTATTTGATCTATTTATTTATTTTTGTATTACTTTATGACGTGTTCATGACGTGAAAGAAAACAACAATTCGTGAAGGTACACCAAGGACCCCGTACGCATGGAGTTCTATGACGTGGTGTGTATATTAGATCCGTGAGTTATGACTCGTATGAAACTAAAATATTCTACTGTTTATGAACAAATTATTAATAAATGAATAAAATCAAAAATGTCAGAGAAATATTAACAATGGAAAAAATATGAAGAATATATGTAATATATTTAAGTCGAGCAGTACAGTGTTCGTTTCACGATGATTTTAATACCAACCATTAAAATACCGTTGTTAAAATAGTCTCTGCTGTAAGGAGACACGATGTGAAAGCCGACGCTCCCAGCACCGGCGCTTTGACCAAATAATGTTATTCTATCAGGATCTCCTCCAAATTCTGCGAAAAAAAGTAAAACGATGAAAATAATGCGTTGAAGATAATTTCACTGAAGTTAGCATTAACTATGCAAACTCTATACTGCACTGTTTGCTATACTTAAAAGTTAAAGTAGTTATAAGATATGTGAAAATAGAATATATTATCTGACAGAATATATTATCTGAAAATAGAATATATTATCTGACAGTCCACCAAAAGGTGTCGTGCACAGAATTTCAAAGATGGGGGATGGGTTGGGATTAAATTCTAAATTGTTCCCGACTGATTTAGATATATAGGCATGAACCTTGATGGACATCGGAAGGGGCCGGATGCAAAATGAAGGATTTTATAAACTTGATGGTTGTGGCCCTGAGGTTCCTTGTAGGGGATAGAGTTTAGATGTCAAATGGTACATTAATAAGTTAGGCTTATAATTAGATATAAATATGATGATTAATAAATCAATAATCAATATATAATATTTGATTTAATGTTCAGACTTCGTGGCATCTTTCAAAGCCTTTCAAAGTTGATATGTATTACTATACTCACTGGCAATATGAGTGTGGACCCATTTAATAGCTTCATGTTGGTCCCAGATTCCAAAATTACCAGGAATACCATTATCTCCTGTGAAAGAATTAAAAAAATACACATTGATATCGAGACCACGTCGTAAAAGTTTAGAAAGCTTTAGGTTCAAACGAAAATGTGAAATTACCAGCTTAGAGTAATAGTGCAACTATTTTCTTTAATCCACTGTCGCGCGCTCTAATTATTTACGCTTGGAGTAGCTACTATAATTTATGACAAACTACATGAAAATAGGAAAGCGATATACTAACCAATTGGTTTCATTTACTTGGTACCATCTTCATGAAAGTGTCTCCATGAAAGGTAACCAAACATTCTTCTATTGTTTTTGGTAATTATATTTATGTACAAATATGTTATGTTATCCTTATTATCAACAAAGACTGTTACTTATGTAACTACGTATTTTTTAAATATATGCTGTTATTCTTGTGAGAAGAAATATGTAAATGAGAAAGAAGAAAATCTGGCGCAGATACTGACGGCCTTTAATGTCAATAGGACGAATCTAACGATAGATACACCAGACTCTTCCAACTATTCTGGCTACTCCGTGTACAAATAGATCAACATATACCGGTGCTGTGGCCGGATTGGATAAAGGCGGTGGCATTTGAAGCAATATGGTTTAGCTATCGAGGGGTTCCGGGTTCGATACCCGGCCAGGTCATAGTAAGGTGGGTTTTTTCACCCCAAGAGCAATCTACGTTTTTCCCATCTGAAATGACTTTCTAAATTGAAAATATTACAAATTTGAGTTTAAATGTTGAATTGGAAGCTGCCCGAAGTGTACGATGTAATCCAGTAGCCCTTGAGCGTTGCTCCCGCATTTGTGGTCTCTTAAGCGTCGTAGAAATAACTGTTGATTATTATTAAATGCCATAAGATATATGCAATTTCTTATGGACTAACCGGTAGAGAGAAAGCCGAAGCCATTAAGGCGGTAGTTGATTGACACCATCACGACATCATTGTATGCAGTGAGTGCGTCGCCCATGTATACCACAGTCGTTCCTGCACCCCAGTCAAACCCACCTCCGTGGATCCATATTAAGACAGCGTAATTCTTATCCTGCGTAAGGTGGTCAGGAGAAAAGGAGAGAATTACGACTTTCAGTTAGTGTATCTTGATATTATAGTTTTTATTAAAGAGGCTTACTAATATATTAAAAAGTATAAAAGGTTTCTCAAAATAAACACAATGTGAAAAGTGAGGGCGTCGTATGATAATATGGTGTGAAAACGGTGAACGCACTTTGATCAAATTATATACAATGTATATTAGTTCTGGAAGGTGAAGTTACGTTAATTAATCGACACAGGAGTCCCAAATTATATTAAATTACATTAGATCGAGTAAATGAACTTTGATAAGATTTTGTCTATACCGTTTTCACGATAACGTTATCTCCTCAGTACAAGCAAATGATAAAAATAGGAAATCAAGGGAGCCTGATGCATCTCTTGAACCACTTAATTAAAAAAATAACTGATCACCTTTTTACAAGATATTATATCATGACTGCTATGCAATGTTGTTAGCCAGTCGTACCCTCTACGTATATGTTTGATAGTTATTACATAAAAATGTATTGCGTCAGAGTTCTAATTGTTATACTTTCTTACTTCTGCCAATTACACGTTATTGCGGCGGAGGATATTCTTTTAGAACTCGGAGAACTAGGATCTGTGTTAGGACGTCGAGAACTCTTTGAATATACCCTCGACCCTTACCAACTATCCCGTGAAGTCTATGTTTTTAGAGGTATACCGTTTGCAGAAGTACCTACCGGACAACTCAGATTTGCAAAGCCGAAACCAAAACAACCATGGGGAGGTGTTTGGAATGGGACACACTACAGAAATATGTGCCACCAGTTTCTACCGTCTTTTTCTCGGTTTGATGCCCCACCGCAAGAAGAGGATTGCTTGCATCTCAACATCTGGTCACGTGATATTTATAATGTAAGTGTGCCCTCCCCTCCTCCAAAAGAGAAAAATTCTGTTAAATAACGTTCACCGAAAAGTAAGGCAAGGCCTTGGTGGGTTGTATGGCTTATAATGGCTGCGAGCAGTTGGCTATTGATTGGGTGTGGGTTGAATGGGTTGAATGGGTTGAATGGGTTGAATTGGGGGAAGGTGTTGAATAGGGAAGGGGACGTTGATAGGACACGGTAGCTATTCATACATTCCATGATTCTCTCCAAACGGGAAAGCCAAAATGTATTCACGACCAACCAGACTGCATAAATGTTATGAATATTTTCTATAGGCCTATAGCTATTGCTTTTGCCTTTGTATTGTTTTTTCCTTTTTGCTCTCTTTTGTTTTTATCAAAAATTCAATATTTGAATCACATTATTCAATTTAGAGAGTAGAAATTTACATTTCGTCAATTTTATCCATTTAGGGGTCACAATACCCAGTCATGTTATGGATTCATGGAGGCGCATTCATTTTAGGTTCTGCTCTCAATCGTCTTTATGAAGGCGATACTCTCGCGGCTTATAACGACGTCGTTGTCGTCACCATCAATTACCGAGTCAATGGATTTGGATTTCTGGCAACAGGTAAAGGCTTGCGTTTCCATCTTTGCAATATTTTTGTTTCATGACTGTTCTTTTGTTGTTATGCATGTTGTATATTTATTTGATATAGTAGTTACTTATTTGTAATATTTCAAAATGTATATTCAGAGCACCATAAAGGATGAATGTATGAATACAAAACATGTTTTTAATATGTTTTAAGTTTTAGACTAGACCATTATAACCACAGCACAGCACAGTACTGTACAGTATAGTATTGTACAGTACAGTACAGTACAGTACAGTACAGTACAGTAGAAATACAGGACAATACAAACAATGCAATGTAATGCAATACAATACAATACACTGATGTAAATATTCATAACTCCTTGTTTCGTTTCAGATTATACCGAAAGTGTTAAAATCCATTCAATTTAGAAGGTGAATTATGCAAAAATTCGCCTACTGCTATTTCTCGTACAGACTACAATTACTAAATTAACTCATATTAACAATAGACAAACCATATTTAAATGTTATTATTCACTGCGCAAAGGTGACAATGCCTCACCGGGAAACTACGGCTTGTGGGATCAACAACTTGCGATGCGATGGGTACACGATCATATCTCAAGTAAGTACACAATTAATAATGTATCGGTAATTCCATTTCTTGTTCTATAGTGTCGTGCACAAAGTCTCAACAGCTGCTTGCAAGGAGCTGAACTTTATTATCGGGTGCATCAAACAATAAGCCAGCGTCTTTGAAGTGAAGACCTCAATCTCCAAATAGGAAATAAACATTTTATTGTGTGTATTTGTGTGTATGTTTTATATATACTTCTTATATATTTGTTAGTCAACGATTTAAATGAGACTTCATTCAGCATTTAGTATTTGAAGATTGATTAATATCCCAAATAAAAATTAAAACACTAGGAAAGGATGTATAAATGCAGGTATCACATCGACAGAGAGTTTGAACGAGAAGGACATTTCCTCCGCTGAAATGATTATACTACATTTTGTTTTGAACATGACATCAGATTTGCAAAGGCTTCTATAGAAGCCTTCGCAAATCTTATTTACACCTCGATAATGCTTCCTTCCTTTAATTCCCGTGCCCCATGCCCCATGCCTCATGCGTCGTGCCCCATGTCCCATGCCCCACGCTCCAAGCCAAACGTCCCGCACCCCAGGCCCCACGCCCCGAGCCAGAAGCATCCTCTCTAGTCGTATTCTCTAGTTACTCCACAAGTTCAATCGACCGAAATCAATAACATCGATGCAATGAATCCAACCTTTTGTTAAATTGTAGAATTTGGAGGAGATCCGAACCGAATCACGATATTTGGTCAGAGTGCTGGCGGAGCTAGTGTTGGTTTTCACCTAATGGCCCAAGACAGCTGGCCGTTATACCAGAGTGCTATACTTATGGTACATAAAACATTAACAGTCGGTTTAAATGAGGTATCGAATTTGCCAAATATGTTCGAAAGCTCTGGGTAATCCTTTTACACGGTGTTGGTAATTGTGTACATTCTATAACGTTTTTCGAGGTAAACCTATAGAATGAACCATATCAAAGCGTCACCTTACATTAGTATAGTTGTGACAAAAACCAAACATATAAGGATGAACTTTAACTGGTAGTACGTATAGGAAAATAGGGAGGGAGGGAAGGAGGGAGGGGGGAGGGGGCGGGGGATAACTACCAATGTTACGAAACTCACAGGAATCAACCTCATTTAATTGCAATTAGGGTTCAAAAAGTGGACTTTGAGGTTATTACTTTCAACAATTCTATTACTGTTAAGTTTGATCCAAGGATCACGTTTTGTTCGAGCATCCGTCTTCGAACATCGTCATCGTCCACACCAATTAATCAATCTTTCTTGTTCGGTCCGTACCGGAATTGCACTAAGGATACGATCTCGGTAGCTTCTTGTTGAATTAAGAGTCGAGACTCGGTCACTGCCCTTCAGTTTAGTTGCAATTTTTCCTCAGAAATTGTAGAAAGACAATCACATTTAAAGGCGACTCAACATTGATATATTTCAGAGTGGAAGCATGACAGTTCCTTGGGGTTCAACAAGTGACATCGAACGAGTTCGAGAAAAGGCCTTTGAAGTCGGTGAGGCGGTAGGATGCCTTAACATGGTGGACAGTGTACAATTACTGGATTGTTTGAGAAACGTGGATGCAAAGGAGCTCACGAGAGTATTTCTAACCGTAGGTGTCATAATTTATCTTGCTATGATCGTATATCGATTATCATAAAGTTGTTTATTTTCTTGCTTTTCCCTGTCATGTTTGACCGCAGCCATCAGTTCATTACATATTGAGTGTCCGGCACCATACGATATATGTGTTCCCTTTGTCCTTTTCATGTTTGACTGCAGCCATCAGTTCATTACATATTGAGTGTCCGGCACCATACGATATATGTGATCCCTTTGTCTTTTTCATGTTTGACTGCAGCCATCAGTTCATTACATATTGAGTCTCCGGCACCATACGACATGTGTGTTCCCTTTTTCCTTGTCATGTTTGACTGCAGCTATCAGTTCATTACATAGTGAGTGTCCGGCACCATACGACATGTGTGTTCCCTTTTTCCTTGTCATGTTTGACTGCAGCTATCAGTTCATTAGTGAGTGTCCGGCACCATACGACATGTGACTTCCCTTTTTCCTTTCTCAGACGCCGTTTGGACCAGTGATCGATAATGAGTTTATACCTGGCGATCCTAAAAAGCTGCTTCAACTAGGTATGTTTAAGAACTGTTCCATCATGCTTGGAACGACGAAAGACGAAGGTGATCTTAGGGGAGCGTTCACGTTTGCGGATAAATCCTTGGAACAAGATCCCTACTGCGGAAAGTTACGGTTTGACCGGATACTCAGTGAATATGACGAACTCTATGGTACCGAATTCGCAGCAAAAGCAGTCGAATTTGAATACGTAGATTGGGCTCACGCCGACAATAAATCCGCCAATTATTTCCGTACCTTTATCGATATAGAAACGGACGAAAATTTCCTTTGCCCCATCGACGAGACAGCGAGAGCATTTCTACGCAAAGGTGCGACGGTGTTCCGATGGATGTTCAGTTATATTCCGACGTACAGTGTTTACCCACCGATACCAAAGTGGAAAGGATCCTCCCATGCAGATGATATCGAATTAGTATTTGGAAATGCATTCCAAGACCAGTATTACACCCGAAGGGTATACCCGGACAAGGAGAGGGTTCTTTCCCTCGACATGCAGCGATACTACACTAACTTTGCTAAGACTGGGTAAGTGAGTTTGTATTTGGTCTTCATAGTCAACGTATATACTACATCACTGTATTATTAACCAGATGGGACATCTCGAGTCGCTTCTTCATAGACGTTTCTTCCCCTACGTCAATGACGAAACTTCCTGATTTGACGTATGGACACATATATTTTTTCAAGAACATATTAATCGCAGCGCCAAACTGGTTAATATCGCGATGTTAAATCAAAAGGGGGAAGTGACCCTGTAAACTTGCCAGTGTGTGTAAATTGTAATACATCAGTTGTCCGACTGCTAGGCGTATGCTTGGCTAGTACTTCAGATGTCAAAAAGTTAATACACGACACATATATCCTTGTTCAGATCAAGTATACGTACCATGCACAGGTCTGTGTTTAGGACTAAATCATCACACTTTAAACTGCATTTTTATTTCGTGATCTTTCTTAGGCAAATTTTAAGAACGTTAACTGTAGTGACATTAAACATGATACAGACATGGTTTCAAATATTAATTGCGCAATTGAATTTGGTGCGTGTCTTGTGTTTCATCATGATCGCTCCACTGGCTTCTTGACACGTACCGGTGCGTATGCAGTTGGCAGGTACCAGTCAAAAATTACAAACATTATATCATAGGTTTTACATAGGTTGATTGAGACCATGTTAGCAAATCTAGAATATTTCCGATAAACCAAAACACGCGATAGTTAATATTACTACAAAATATGAAATAAAATAAAAAAGATACAAAAAACAAATCCAAGTACATTAATTTGCAGTAATTTAGTAAATTGCTCTACTGAACCCGGATACGTTGCTTTACTGTCATACGAAATAGTGTCGACGTACTGTCAATGAAAGCCAGCAATTATGGAAGGAACTTGGAAGAGTACAATTTGTAAGGATTCCTTGACCCCCTCCACCCCATCCCGTCCCCTCAAGAGAAAAGGTACATACATTATTCCCTTCTATCGGCAACCATAGAGAAATATCAAGTTATTTTCTTTTTATAATTTTAAGTTTAATTCTGTCCCTTTTCATTCTCAGCAATCCTAACGAGGGCAGAGATAATGACGGTGTGGAGGGCAACGAATCTTACTGGCATGAATACACTTTGCCGGAAATGACGTTTAAGGAGCTAAACGAAGGATTGCCTGACATCAAAGCCTACAGGGCGTCCTTTTGCCAATTTTGGAATCACCAGTTACCAAAGCTTGTTTCCATTACAGGTATATACAGCAGTTTTACAATAGTTTGTTAATACTTCTGTGTGTATATTCTACCCTCCACTCTGCCTAAGACTGTTGTTGAAATGTTTTAAGTTAAATGTTTATATTTTCATCTTTACATGCCTGAAGTGGGCAGACGGCAACTCTCCGCTTAACTTAAGGAGGAAGCATTGGTTGGTGATTAACATTCACATAACATGAATTACAACTGATATAGGGACGGGGCGGGGCTGGGCGGGGCGAGCGGGGCGTTGTGTGCAGGTACGTGTGCAGTCACTCTTTTATACCATAAGAAACTTAAACTTTTTATAAAAGCAAAACACATCTCTTTTTATTATTATTTTATCTCCAAGGTGACATGAAGCTCGTTTATCAGAACTGGCAGCAAGAATACTCACACTGGAAGCAACAAGATATGATGACATGGGCTTCAGAATTTGAACAATATAAGCAGGATACTTGCATACATTAACATATTAATTAGTTAAGACGTCATAGAGGACGAGTATTATGCACACGCGTGAGAAAATATATAGACGCAGAGAGGGTTATACAAAACGACTGACCAGTGTAACCTAACTATGTTTGAATTGCAAATATTCGATAACTCGGGTTGATGTACTATAATGACTAGTAATTATAAAATCGAATAGAAATTTGTATTTTATCTCAAAATTATTACAAACTTGTCGCACTGTTCTTTCGCTTGCGTCTTCTGTCTAATGTTAGCCTACTTCATGGTAACATCGTTGGAATTATTTGAGGTTTCGTGCTAAATCTTCAGAAGAGAAAGGTTCCTTTTTATGTGGAGGTGGGTGATTGGGAAAGGGGGGGGGGGGTCGGTTTCAATCAAAATG
>JAIPMN010048371.1:0-19821 GCA_020650975.1 Apostichopus californicus | reverse complement strand
GGGGGGGGGGGGGGGGAGGTGGAGCAGGAGTGTGTTATCTCTTGCATCCTTATATATCATATGAATAAAGTTAAGGAAAAGTTTTTCCTTATTTTCCCCTCGTTTGTTTTGCAGTTTATTACTAGTTTATGGTAATTAAATTCTAACTATTAAGAAGAGTGAGAAGAAACAATGTGGCCTGGATGTGTCACACTTAAAGAGAAGGATTATAGATTCCTTCAAATGTACATAACCCCTGTTAAGATCTACTTCTGCAGGGACTTTTGTTGTCTTCACTTCATGAATAATATCTTTCTTTTCATTGTGAATGACACCTGTCACTGTTGCTACTGCTTCTGTAGCATCATTAATTGTTTCGCGATACTCACTACTTTCAAAATGTATCACTGTCATCTCCCTAAATGCAATTACAGAAAATTTAGATAAAGATCTAGTGGATATTACCCATTGCTTCTTACTCTCTGTATGATAAACAAAACATTTATCCACTTCTCCATATCTTATAATAAGTTTTCTTAAATTTAAATTAATGAACTGACTACTTTCCCAGTTTGCGTTATTGTCTCTGTGAGGCGAAGTGTCAAGAAGTTTGTTTTCAATGTCAAAGTATGGTGGAGATGGGCTTAAGTAACAGCGTGGCCCTTTGCTTTCGTCAATTCCCTCCTCACTTTCCCAAAGGAGACAACGATGGAAAAGAGCCTGCGTGATTTTGGATCTTAGGTGCTTTGCGATATCAAGTTGCGCCACTTTTTGCAGCTGAGTTGCAGACATCTCCGTGAAACGAATCAGACTGCTTACCTTTCTTAGAGATGCCTCATCTTCTGCCTTTTCTAGTTGTCTCAGAAATGGAGTCAGCTTTAGAAACAGTCCATATTCAGTTTCAACAACGAGGTCAGAACTCTGCAAAGCTTCACACAACTGATCCATCTCCAGAGCTGGTAGGAACTTTTCTAAAGAAAAGTACATTTTCTCTAAAATAATTTGCCAAACACAACTCTGTAGGTGATGCATTTCCCAAAATTGTGCCGCATTCAGAATCTCCATCAACTCCTCATCTAGAGCTTTAGTATGTACAAATTGGACGAGGAAGCCACTGCATGATTTTAATAGCTCCAGAATGTTGTATTTGTTTGCCAAAGAAACCATCTGCCAAATATCTTCAATGTTTATAGTAGCTTGCTCTGTGTACAAGAACTTTAAAAACTCATTGAAGACATGAGCATCGTCTTCTGATTCATTGAGAGCGATCATGTCACAATCCGACTCTTCATCTTTTGTCATTGAAGGAGCAAACCTCTCCGAATCCTCCAACATCCTGCAAAAGACTGGACTCCATAAGCCTAGAATAAAGCGGTGGGTGTGGTAGGGTGTGCCATTTACCGATAAGATGATATCTGCCGAAGATCTGTCGTTGAATAAAGCTGCAAATCCTGCTGTTAATTCTTCGGTTTGTCGTATCGTTCGAGTTGATCGTTTATGTTCTGTGACCTGTGAAATGTAACATGCAGATAGTTTTGAGCTCACATAGTCTCATGGAAAAGATGCACACTTAATATTTGTGCTAGAAAAGGGCGTTTCTACATGCTAGCACCTTCAACTTGAAGTATGGAGTCTTTATTATTTTTTGATGAAGGCCAGCAGGTAACCTGAAACTGGTATAAAACTGTATCTTGATAGTGATATCTTGGAAATGGCTTCAGTGGGCATAGTGGAGTGCCCTAATCTTGACCTAGGAGTCTACTACTCAAGTAGAGGTCATAGGTCAGTTTTGAGGTCAAAAGAGGTCTACCATAGGCTTTGTCACCTGTAAATTTATTGGCAGGAGAATATTTACATAAGCTCATACTTGAAATGTGCTGTAGTTTTTCCTGAATTCACTATAACAATTTCTTATTTCAAGTTCTATTTCATGATTTGATTAATTGTCATGCGTTGTGACCAAAATTCTCTGGGATTTTTCGGAATATTTGCTTAGACTCACAAACTTGTATATAGAGCAGCTGGTTTGATTCACAACATACTTTAATTTGTCATGATGTACAGTTGAACAGAAAATATATTTGTTTGTATTGTCAAATTGACCACCCCATCCCCCATATCTCATCCCACCACTACCCGAAAAAAACCTTAAAAGCGGTCTGATAATTTCAGAACAACCCTCAAAGTATAGACTAGACCTAATACACTTTTCATATCAGAGGTACCTAGCCTACTCTGCATATAGTAACAGTATGGGCTGAAGAGATCAATTGTCTAACAAGGCTAAGCGTCTGCATATTTGAACCTTTTGAACCAAACAGAAATACTTCCTAAACTTCAAATCCTCACCTTGCTCAAGTTTATTGAGTGAATTTGATGAGAAGTGGAATATTATTGACAAACAGGCAGCTATTTGTATGTCTCTTAAAATTCAGGAGAAAACAATATTGAAGTGAACGTACAGTGTAATCAAGAACAAGTTTTAAAGGGCAGGAATTGTTAATTCCATCTGTTTTTTAAGTTAATTAATTGATAAATTAAATCAACAAAGGAAACTGACTGGGCAATTACAATATCAAATTCTGAAAGAGGAAGAAAATGAAATTTATTGGCTAGAATGGTACTGAAAGTAGTGGTTTGAAGATGGTTTGGGTTGATTGTAAGCTATCAAGGCCTTCATTTTGAAGTCACTGGTTTGAGTCCCATAACTAGCAAATACGTTTATTTCCTCTCTCAAAATTAGATCGAATTGATAAAGAATAATTCTTACCAGCTTTTGTAGTTCTTTTTGAGTCTTGATTTCACCATCAATGTTGAAACCGTTTTCAAAAGTCGGCACAAGCTTTGCTTCTCCTTTACATTCTTCTTCTTCTCTCATAATAAAATCATATTCATAATCTGAGTAGTCATCAACATCATCGCTATATGCATCATATGCATCAGAATCCTCAAATTCAGAGAAGTACGCCATTTTATCAGAGAGGATGTCAATTTTCTTTACAACTGAAGCTCGGCTTGACAGATTATGATCGCTGAATGTAACACTAACAGTGATTAGATTGTGCAGCATTAAAAGTATTGCATCACAGGGGTTTTCCAATTGTTCAAACTTAGCTTGTTGTGCGGGGAAATACATTTGTCAACTTACTGTGACTGTATGAATGAATTACCATTGTGCTGCAGCTCATAGGCACACCACAGTTGAAATGTGCATACTCTCCTAACCATGCAGCAACTTTGTTACATGATAAATTAACATTTTAAGTACAGTAGGACAAAAAAAATTGATATGAATGTGTCATCTGCCTTAAGCTTTTGCTGCTGCACCTTGTGGATATTACTTGCATCTCATTAAATTGTATTAAATTCACAATTGGAAGGCTCATTCATAATATCCTGGCTTAAAACTGAACCCCCAGTAACACATTGTTGATGTTTAATATCAATGCATCCAAAACCAAAGGCTGTCCTGTCCTAACAACCTTTGAACGATATCCATGCTAGTCTCCTTCATGATCTATGCAGCTTGAAGGATACTAGACTATAATTTATACATAACTGAGTTCATCTTTCTAGTATCCTTCATGACCTATGCAGCTCGAATGATACTATATTATAACTTATACATAAACAGAGTTCATCTTTCTAGTCTCCTTAAAGATCTTAGCAGTTTGGTGGATTCTGCTACATATAAACACAATACCTACTTCATCATTGTGAAGTCTACATTTTATCAAGCATGGTAAAGGTAAACATAATGGTCGGGCTCCTTCTCATTTAATGCTGTTTCGATTCCTTGCAGGAGGCATAAGAAATCTATGCAATGGTGATGTCGTGTGTGTGTATGTGACAGTGCTTGAAAACATGATAACAAAATATGTCTTGGCTGAAGTTGATAATTGTTTTGTGGATTTTGTTTTGATGTGTACAAGAACCTGTTGAAATTGGTTGATGTTGAAGGTCATCTGAGGACAATAGAGGTCAAAGTCTGACCTTGTAAACTCAACTCAACTCAAGAAGAAAATACTTCATATTTGGTAGGTAGGTCCCCCTTATTGAGAACAAGAACTCTATTGAAATCGATGAAGGTCAAAGGTAATTTCAGGCCAACCTAAGCAAAAGTCTATCCAAACCTTTTTTAATATGATTACTCTGACAGCCAAGTGTTGATGGACTTCATACTTGATATGTGAATACAAACTGTTCTTGTATTTTATGAAGGTCAAAGGTTGTTAGAGGTCAACAAAGGTCACAGTCTGAAAACATAAATGTGATAACTCCAAATTGATGCTTGCATGAAGTTCACACTTGGTATGTGGATTCCTCTTAGTGAGTTCAAGAACCTTATTGTGTTCAATGGGGATCAAAGGTTGTTAAAGATCAGCAGTGGTGAAAATCTTGTAAACACCATCACTCCAAAGTTAAAGCTTGAAGGAAATAGGCTCACCTTACATAGGAAGGGAAAAGAAGGCAAAGGTCAATCCAGTTCAACGGAGGTCAAAGTCTCAAAACCTACTAAACACAGCATATTTTTAAAAGGAAAGTGTTGATCAGCTCTGTGCTTGGTAGGTGGATTCAACTTAAAAAGTTTGTTCAAGAACATTGTTTTTGATTCCTTGCCGGAGGCAGAAGGAATCTATGCGATGGTAATGGTGTGTGTACGTGACACTTGCTTTAAAACACCGTAACCCAAAGTGTTCATGGTCGATTAACTTGATATTTGGTATGTGGATCCGTCTAATTGAGTACAAGAACATTTTTGTTCCCTGTGAAGTTCAATGGTCATTTGGGGCCAACAGAGGTCAAAGTCTGAAACTGAAACACGATAACTCAAAAAAGTACATCTTTGTTGAACTTCATCCTTGGTATGTAGATCCAGCTTGTTGAATACAAGAACTGTATTGAAATTGGTGGAGGTCAAGGTTACTTGCGGTCAACACTGGTCTAAGTTTGTAAAACCTTGTAAACACGATAACTCAAAAAGTACATATTTGTGGAACTTCATACTTAGCATGTAGAACCAGCTTAGCAAGTGCAAGAATGCTATTGAAATTGGTAGAGGTCAAAGGTCACATGAGGTCAACATGTGTCAAACTATGTAATCTTTGTAAACATGTTAAATCTAAAATTAAAGCTACATTTAATCTGTGAGTTCTACTATGCTATGATTTTCTTTTAGTGAACATAGTTTGGTCTATTTAAGCCTAATATAAAATAGATCTGAAGTGATCTTCAGCTATACAGTCATCCAGGTAATGAAATCTGCTCCAAATAGTTGATACTCTTTTGGTTGGGTACTTTAAGCACACTCAAGTGGCCCTTATAATTTTTCACACTCTGAGCTACAAGGGGTCAGCAGGTTATCTCAAATGCCCTCAAAATTGGCTGATGGATCAACAGGAATGGTCTCTAAATTGACCTTATTCTCTGTGATTTATACAAGATGACTTTGGCAGTAAGTTATAATTAATATTTTACCGTGTATAAACAAAGTCATGTAACTCTCTTTCATTAATAACAATGATTAAAGGGATGGTTGGTGGCAGAGCTGATTTGCTAGCTCGAAATTGGTAATGAAAGTGTCCTTTTATTCATACATCTATATTTCTTTATTTCACATTGAGAAAAGAAAAACTGTTCTTTCTGGATATTGAAACATTGTTATACTATAATATGCTTACCAGTGAATTAAAAGTAAAAGTAAAGTAAAACATGATGACCCATAGTTCTTGATAGGTAGGTCCACAGGAATGCAAGTATCTTACTGGTAACTGACAGTAGTCAGGCGTTGAAAATCTTTGGTGAAGTGTTCTATTACTTTCTCTCATTTACAATCAGTGGCGGCGCTACAGGGGGGCATGGAGGGGCATTTGCCCCCCCAAACTTTGGTCTTGCCCCCCCTGCTGCCCCCCCAGTTTAAAAAAATTCAAAACCTAGACTACGATAGTAATCTTTGCAACATCTCGGAAGTCACAACAATAGTTCTAGGAGATAGAAATAATACGAAAATTTCAGGAGGAGAGAGTATCTCAACATTGATCTGGGACACATAGGCTAATACTAATAGGCTAGTATTCTGAAGTGAGGTGTGGTTTTTGTGAATTTTCGGAATACTACTGTCATCAAAATGCATCAATTTCAAGTGGGTTCTAGGCCCCCGGAAAGCTCTAAAATCGCGAAGCTTCCGGGGGCTTCGCCCCCCGGACCCCCAGCGGGGCGTTGCCCCTGGACCCCACAAGGGGCCCTGAGGCGGGCCCCTTGACCCTAGCCAGAGTGGGCGATCGCTCAGCGATCGCGCCGATGCATCGGACCTCCCATTTTATTTTTGCCCCCCAATAATCTGCCCTGCCCCCTTGTTGCCCCCCCAGGTTGGGAGAGCTGGCGCCGCCACTGTTTACAATATGTCAAGGAATCATTAAGCCTTTCTGGTTTTGACTCTGTTGTTTGTTTTAAAATCATAGGTGTACTGTAATTATATTCTAGCCATTACAAAGAGGGAGACATACTGATCTGACTCAGAAATGACACGCTTGAATGGAATGTAAATAGTTTCCCTAAATCCTATGTAGCTTCTGTTAAGATCTACTTTTGCAGGGACTTTTGTTGTCTTCACTTCATGAATAATGTTTTTTTTTCCATTGTGAATGACACCTGTCACTGTTGCTACTGCTTCTGTCGCATCATCAAGTGTTTTGTGAGACTTACTACATTCACACTGTACCACTGTCAACTCGCCTTTTGCAATAACAGAAACCTTAGATATAGATGTATCAGATATTACCCATTGCTTCTTACTCTCTGTATGATAAACAAAACATTTATCCCCTCCTCCATATCTCATACTTTTTTCAAGTCTCTCTTCATCTAAAATAATGGACCGACAGCTTTCCCAGTTTTTGTCATTTTCTATGCAAAACGAAGTGTTAAGAAGTCTGTTTCGAATGTCATAGTATGGTGGAGATGGGCTCAAGTAACAACGTGGCCCTTTGCTTTCGACAATTCCCTCCTCACTTTCCCAAAGGAGACAACAATGTAAAAGAGCCTGCATGATGTTGGATCTTACGTGCTTTGCGATATCAAGTTGCACCACTTTTTGCAGCTGTATTCCAGACATCTCCGTGAAACGAATCAGACTGCTTACCTTTCTTAGAGATGCCTCATCTTCTGCCTCTTCTAGTTGTCTCAGAAATGGAGTCAGCTTTAGAAGCAGTCCGTATTCAGTTTCAACAACGAGGTCAGAACTCTGCAAAGCTTCACACAACTGATCCATCTCCAGAGCTGGTAGGAACTTTTCTAAAGAAAAGTACATTTTCTCTAAAATAATTTGCCAAACACAACTCTGTAGGTGATGCATTTCCCAAAATTGTGCTGCTTTCAGAATCTCCATCAACTCCTCATCTAGAGCCATAGTATGTACAAGTTGGACGAGGAAATCACTGCATGATTTTAATAGCTCCAGAATGTTGTATTTGTTTGCCAAAGAAACCATATGCCAAATATCTTCAATGTTTATAGTAGCCTGCTCTGTGTACAAGAACTTTAAAAACTCATTGAAGACATGAGCATCGTCTTCTGATTCATTGAGAGCAATCATGTCACAATCCGACTCTTCATCTTTGGTCATTGAAGGAGCAAACCTCTCCGAATCCTCCAACATCCTGCAAAAGACTGGACTCCATAAGCCTAGAATAAAGCGGTGGGTGTGGTAGGGAGTGCCATTTACCGATAAAATGATATCTGCCGAAGATCTGTCGTTGAATAAAGCTGCAAACCCTGCGGTTAATTCTTGGGTTTTTCGTATCATTTGAGTTGATCGTTTATGTTCTGTGACCTGTGAAATGTAACATACAGATAGTTTTGAGCTCACATTGTCTCATGGAAGAGATGCACTTTCCACTTGAAGTATGGAATCCTTACTACTTTTGATAAAGGCCAGCAGGTTAAGTGAAAATGGTATAAAAATGTTTCTTTAAACGGATATCTTGCAAATTGTTCAACGGGCATAGTAGAGTGCCCTAATGTAGGCCAAGTAGTCTACTACTCAAGTAGAGGTCAAAGGTCAGTATTGAGGTCAAAAGAGGTCTACTGTAACATGTACATGTATAGGTAGGAGAATGTTTACATATATTCATCCTTGGAATGTCGTTAGGTTTCCTGTATTCACTATAAGATCGTCTTATTTCAAGTTCCATTTCATGATTTCATCAATTGTCATGCGTTGTGACGAAAATTCTCTGGGAATTGTCGGAATATTTGCTTAGACTCACAAACTTAAAGAAGCTGGTTGGATTCACAACATACTTAAATTCGTCATTATGTACAGTTGAACAGAAAATATATTTGTTATTGTATTATCAAAATAACCCACCCCCCTCACCTCACACCACCCATACCCCCAAAAACCTTAAAAGCAGTCTGATAATTTCAGAACACCCCTCAATGTATAGACTAGACCTACTACACTTTTCATATCAGAGGTACCTAGCCTACTCTGCATGTAGTATCAGTATGGGCTGAAGAGATCAAATGTCTAACAAGGCTAAGCGTCTGCATATTTTAACTTTTTGAACCAACAGAAATACTTCCTAAACTTCAAATCCTCACCTTGCTCAAGTTTATTCAGTGAATTTGATGAGAAGTGGAATATTATTGCACACAAGCAGCTATTTGTATGTCTCTTAAAATTCAGGAGAAAACAATATTGAAGTGAACGTACAATGTAATCAAGAACAAGTTTTAAAGGGCAGGAATTGTTAATTCCATCTGTTTTGTAAGTTAATTAATTTATAAATTAAATCAACAAAGGGAAACTGACTGAGCAATTACAATATCAAATTCTGAAAGAGGGAGAAAACGAAATTTATTGGCTAGAATGGTACTGAAAGTAGTGGTTTGAAGATGGTTTGGGTTGATTATAAGCTATCAAGGCCTTAATTTTGAAGTCACTGGTTTGAGTCCCATAACTAGCAAATACATTCATTTATTTCCTTTTCAAAATTAGAACGAAATTGATAAAGAATAATTCTTACCAGCTTTTGTAGTTCTTCTTGAGTCTTGATTTCACCATCAATGTTGAAACCGTTTTCAAAAGTCGGCACAAGCTTTGCTTCTCCTTTACATTCTTCTTCTCTTCTTGTGAAGAAACCATATCGATGATGTTCTAAGTAGTCATTATAATCTTCAAAATCAGAGATGCGGAGCATTTTATCAGAGAGAACAGGACGTCAAGTTTCTTTCCAACTGAAGCTTGGCTTGCCAGATTATGTTGCTGAATGTAACAGTGATCTAGACTGTGTAGCAGCTAAAGTATTGCATCACCCAAGTTTTTCCAATTGTTCAAAATATGCATGCTGTGCTGGGAAATATTTGTGGTTACATTGTTTGAATAGGTGTGACTGTATCAAGGAATTACCATTGTGCTGCAGCTAATAGGCACACCACAGTTGAAATGTTCATACTCTCCTGACCATGCAGCAACTTTGTTACTTGATTAATTAACATTGTAAGTACAGTAGGACAAAAAAATTGATTTAAATGTGTCATCTGCCTTAAGCTTTTGCTGCTGCACCTTGTGGATATTACTTGCATCCCATTAAATTGTATTAAATTCACAATTGGAAGGCTCATTCATAATATCCTGGCTTAAAACTGGGATATTTACAAAACAGCCGAACAAACTTGAAACCCACAGTAACACATTGTTGATGTTTAATATCAATGCATCCAAAACCAAAGGCTGTCCTGTCCTAACAACCTTTGAACGATATCCATGCTAGTCTCCTTCATGATCTATGCAGCTTGAAGGATACTAGACTATAATTTATACATAACTGAGTTCATCTTTCTAGTATCCTTCATGATCTATGCAGCTTGAAGAATACTAGACTATAATTTATACATAACTGAGTTCATCTTTCTAGTCTCCTTAAAGATCTAAGCAGTTTGGTGGATTCTGCTACTGTACATATAAACACAATACCTACTTCATCATTGTGAAGTCTACATTTTATCAAGCATGGTAAAGGTAAACATAATGGTCGTGCTCCTTCTCATTTAATGCTGTTTCGATTCCTTGTAGGAGGCATAAGAAATCTATGCAATGGTGATGTCGTGTGTGTGTGTGTGTGTGTGTGTATATGTGACAGTGCTTGAAAACATGATAACAAATTATGTCTTGGCTGAAGTTGATAATTGTTTTGTGGATTTTGTTTTGATGTGTACAAGAACCTGTTGAAATTGGTTGATGTCGAAGGTCGTCTGAGGTCAATAGAGGTCAAAGTCTGACCTTGTAAACTCAACTCAACTCAAGAAGAAAATACTTCATATTTGGTAGGTAGGTCCCCCTTATTGAGAACAAGAACTCTATTGAAATCGATGAAGGTCAAAGGTAATTTCAGGCCAACCTAAGCAAAAGTCTATCCAAACCTTTTTTAATATGATTACTCGGACAGCCAAGCGTTGATGGACTTCATACTTGGTATGTGAATACAAAATGTTCTTGTATTTTAGGAAGGTCAAAGTTTGTTAGAGGTCAACAAAGGTCACAGTCTGAAAACATAAATGTGATAACTCCAAATTGATGCTTGCATGAAGTTCACACTTGGTATGTGGATTCCTCTTAGTGAGTTCAAGAACCTTATTGTGTTCAATGGGGATCAAAGGTTGTTAAAGATCAGCAGTGGTGAAAATCTTGTAAACACCATCACTCCAAAGTTAAAGCTTGAAGGAAATAGACTCACCTTAGGAAGGGAAAATACTTCATCTAGAAGTCAAAGGTCAATCCAGTTCAACGGAGGTCAAAGTCTCAAAACCTACTAAACACAGCATATTTTTCAAAGGAAAGTGTTGATCAGCTCTGTGCTTGGTAGGTAGATTCAACTTAAATAGTTGGTTCAAGAACATTGTTTTTGATTCCTTGCCGAAGGCAGAAGGAATCTATGCGATGGTAATGGTGTGTGTATGTGCCACTTGTTTTTAAACACCGTAACTCAAAGTGTTCATGGTCGATTAACTTGATATTTAGTATGTGGATCCATCTACTTGGGTACAAGAACAGTTTTCTTTTCTGTGAAGGTCAATGGTCATTTGGGGTCAACAGAGGTCAAAGTCTGAAACATGATAACTCAAAAAAGTACATCTTTGTTGAACTCCATCCTTGGTATGTAGATCTGGCTTGGTGAGTACAAGAACTGTATTGAAATTGGTGGAAGTCAAGGGTCACATGAGGTCAGCATGTGTCAAACTATGTAATCTTTGTAAACATGTTAATTCTAAAATTAAAGCTACATTTAATTTGTGAGTTCTACTTTGCTAGGATTTTCTTTTGGTGAACATAGTTTGGTCTATTTAAGCCTAATATAAAATAGATCTCAAGTGATCTTCAGCTATACAGTCATCCAGGTAATGAAATCTACTCCAAATAGTTGATAATCTTGTGTTGGGTGCTTTTAAGCACACTCAAGTGGCCCTTATCAGTTTTCACTCTCTGAGCTTCAAGGGGTCAGCAGGTTATCTCAAAATTGGCTGATGGATCAACAGGAATGGTCTCTAAATTGACCTTATTCTCTGTGATTTATACAAGATGACTTTGGCAGTAAGTTATAATTAATATTTTACCGTGTATAAACAAAGTCATGTAACTCTCTTTCATTAATAACAATGATTAAAGGGATGGTTGGTGGCAGAGCTGATTTGTTAGCTCGAAATTGGTAATGAAAGTGTCCTTTTATTCATACATCTATATGTCTATATTTCACATTAAGAAAAAAAAACTGTTCTTTCTGGATATTGAAACATTTTGGAATAAAAATGTTATACTATAAAATGCTTACCAGTGAATTAAAAGTAAAATGATGACCCATAGTTCTTGATAGGTACTGTAGGTCCACAAGAATGCAAGTATCTTGCTGGTAACTGACAGTAGTCAGACAGTTGAAAATCTTAGGTGAAGTGTTCTATTACTTTCTCTCATCTACAATATGTCAAGTAATCATTAAGCCTTTCTGGTTTTGTCTTTGTTGTTCATTTTAAAATCATAGGTGAACTGTAATTATATTCTAGCCATTACAAAGAGGGAGACATACTGATCTGACTCAGAAATGACATGCTTGAATGGAATGTAAATAGTTTCCCTAAATCCTATGTAGCTTCTGTTAAGATCTACTTTTGCAGGGACTTTTGTTGTCTTCACTTCATGAATAATATCTTTCTTTTCATTGTGAATGACACCTGTCACTGTTGCTACTGCTTCTGTAGCATCATCAAGTGTTTTGTGAGACTTACTACATTCACACTGTACCACTGTCAACTCGCCTTTTGCAATAACAGAAACCTTAGATATAGATGTATCAGATATTACCCATTGCTTCTTACTCTCTGTATGATAAACAAAACATTTATCCCCTCCTCCATATCTCATACTTTTTTCAAGTCTCTCTTCATCTAAAATAATGGACCGACAGCTTTCCCAGTTTTCGTCATTTTCTCTGCAAAACGAAGTGTTAAGAAGTTTGTTTCGAATGTCAAAGTATGGTGGAGATGGGCTAAAGTAACAGCGTGGCCCTTTGCTTTCGACAATTCCCTCCTCACTTTCCCAAAGGAAACAACGATGGAAAAGAGCCTGTCTAATGTTGGATCTTACGTGCTTTGCGATATCAAGGTGCGCCACTTTTTGCAGCTGTATTCCAGACATCTCCGTGAAACGAATCAGACTGCTTACCTTTCTTAGAGATGCCTCATCTTCTGCCTCTTCTAGTTGTTTCAGTAATGGAGTCAGCTTTAGAAGCAGTCGATATTCGTTTTCAACAACGAGTTCAGAACTCTGCAAAACTTCACACAACTGATCCATCTCCAGAGCTGGTATGAACTTTTCTAAAGAAAAGTACATTTTCTCTAAAATAATTTGCCAAACACAACTCTTTAGGTGATGCATTTCCCAAAATTGTGCCGCTTTCAGAATCTCCATCAACTCCTCATCTAGAGCCATAGTTTGTACAAATTGGATGAGGAAATCACTGCATGATTTTAATAGCTCTAGAATGTTGTATTTGTTTGCCAAAGAAACCATCTGCCAAATATCTTCAATGTTTATAGTAGCTTGCTCTGTGTACAAGAACTTTAAAAACTCATTGAAGACATGAGCATCGTCTTCTGATTCATTGAGAGCGATTATGTCACAATCAGACTCTTCATCTTTTGTCATTGAAGGAGCAAAGCTCCCCGAATCCTCCAACATCCTGCAAAAGACTGGACTCCATAAGCCTAGAATAAAGCGGTGGGTGTGGTAGGGTGTGCCATTTACCGATAAGATGATATCTGCCGAAGATCTGTCGTTGAATAAAGCTGCAAACCCTGCAGTTAATTCTTCGGTGTTTCTTTTTGTTAGAGTTGATCGTTTATGTTCAATGACCTGTGAAATGTAACATGCAGATAGTTTTGAGCATCATAGTTTCATGTCAGAAATGCACACTTTATAATGTACAGTACAAGAAGATTATGCTATGTGTCAGCGCCCTTTTTCTGTACAGTAGAGCTTGAACTAGTATTTGGTCAATGGATGTCTTATTACTGCCCTTGCTTTATAGTCTTAGATCTCTCACTGTGGCTGCTTGATTGATCACAACCAAACTCAACACATTTGATGAAACATTCATTGTCTCAAAGAAACTTCAGACAACTCTAGTCCAATCGTTACTTGGCCTTTACAGCCCAAGTTGCCCTAAATGCTTCATTAGCATAGACTACTTTCTCTGGTTAGACTAATCTCTAAAGATATCAACAAACTGATCATAGAAGAAGCCACTCAGCATGTTTGATAGTATGTTTGTGTGTATGTGACATCTTTGTGTGACATACAATAAGTTCTCACCATGCAAACTTAATGTGGCGATGCCCTTAGTGTTGACCAACCAGCTACTTAAACTAGCACAAGTTTAGGAGAAAGTGATCAGGCAACAAATAAACAAGATTGTAAAAATGAAAGAGTAAGAAAGCTAAACTAATAATTCCAGTTTGTTTGGATGTGAATTGATTGAGATTTTTATTCTTACCATCTTTTGCAGTTCCTCCTTGGTCTGAATATTGCCGTCAATGTTGAAACCATTTTCATAAGTTGATATGAATTTGTCTTTTTCCTTACTTTCTTCTTCTCTTTGTAAATAATTATATTCATCGTCTGAGTCGCCATCGCCATAATAGTCGCCATCGCTATTAGAGTCATGGCCATGAAAATAACTGACATACATCAATAAATCATCATCAAAATCATAAGAGAAGTTCATGTTTTGTTAATGTTGTTGGTCTAGTATCATTAGAACTGCAACCCAGCATGACAAGGCTATGATTGTGGCCTTAAAGTGTGGATAGACTTGAACCCACAGTGGAAACATTACCGCGCAGGGATTTTCCAACTGTGCAAAAGTTAGAGAGTTTATCTGAAATCAGTTAAACTGTGGAAAGACTTTGCCCACAGTGGAAAAATTACCTCGCAGGGATTTTCCAACTTTCCAAATTTAGCGTGTTTATCTAAACTCAGTTTTATCTTTGTGTTAATAATCATGTGCATACTTTGTCCATGGCAAGAGTACTTTATACCTTAATATCTAATAGAGTAAATTAGCAATTGAGGCGTTTTCAGCTTAAGAGCCATGGTACCAACATTGACATTGATCTTCACTGTAATTTCATCAGCACAGGCAACAACAAAAAAGTAACAATAATGTACAGAAAAAAAAAGAAAAAAAAGCACGGAGGATAGTGTATTGGATTCATTAATTGTTTTCCAGATTTCTGTATTCCATTGTAATGCACTTCCTTTTAAAAACTTGCTCACGTCCAAAAAATGTAGATAATAGTAAATCTAGCTAATGAAAATGAAACTGTGAGATCACATCAGACTGAAAACACAGTGAAAAGTAGTGTTGGTTAATAAGACACTAACAGCAACAGCCAAAGCTAATAAGACTAAAACATACATTAAAAAGCTAATGAAATTGTGTGATACTCCATTGAAATTGTTGTTGTGTAGGAAATGTATGAATAAAAAGACCTAACATTATAAAACGACAGAAAAATGTATGAATGATAGACCTAACATGTTAAAAATACAGAAAAATGAATGAATGATAGACCTAACATTTTAAAGAGACAGAAAAATGTATGAATGACCTACCTTACACTTTAAAAAGACATAAAAATGTATGAATGATAGGCCTAACATTTTAAAAAGACAGAAAAATGAATGAATGATAGGCCTAACATTTTAAAGAGGCAGAAAAATGTATGAATGATAGACCTAACATGTTAAAAAGACAGAAAAATGAATGAATGATAGACCTACAGTAACATAATGAAAAGACAGAGAAATGTAAGAATGATAGGCCTAACATGTGGAACAGTGACTTTGGGCTTTAAAGGTTCATCTTTGTCTTTTTCTATCTTTGCTGTTTCAGTTTTATCTACTGCTTTAGAACATATCCTTTCTTTCATTGCTGCAGTAATTTGTGGATTTTTTCCCTCCATTTTATGGAATGAACTTTGGCAGACAATTTGCTATCATTTTATGTTGTCTTTATTGCAAACAGTGAAAGAATTTTAACAGGTAGAGGCAGCTGCATCAAAATCGCTTTAATTTAAAATGTTGAGTCCACTCTTTGCTAGTGACTTTCCTGATTCCAGTCCGTCACCAGTTCAAGTTCATTGTTTTATGTCTTTGGGGGAAAAAGTTGACAAATCAAGTTAACTTCACTTTTGAGATTTAGTGACTCAAGTCATGACTGGTTTCAACACTGAGAATTTGTTTTGCTACAAATGCAAACCCTTCCACTCTTGACAAAGACAAAGTGAAATGAAGAGAACAAGGGAACTACAAGAGCAACAAAGAGGAAAGTAAAAACGTGGCATGTATTATCCATGAATGAAATTGAAAAAAAAAAAACATTTATGGCTAGGATTCATTGTAGAATTGGCAGAGGTCTGGTGAATATATAAAATTTGATGTTACTTTTTTGGTCATTTTGAAGATAAAATGTGAATATGAAGGGATCCTTGCAGATGAAATTGGATGAATAGGACTCAAAGTTACACAGGGTTGGAATAGTCTTCATCTGTGAAGCTGTAACAATCTCATCCCTCAACACTAACACAACAACTGTGCATAGTAGTGGGAACAGTTCGTCATTCTCACCACGAGATTCTTTCTGAAATGTTATTGTTAACCTTAAAGTGTCATACTTGGTTCCACTTTGAAATTTGGTAGATACTGGAATGTAGCATCTATGTAATTTATTTTCTCCATTTTGATTGCCTTGATGTAGGACAGTTCCATAAATTTCATGTTGGCCTGTAACGACATTATCTATTTTAAATTGTGTGTTTGTGCAGTGATCTCGTGATCTTTTATCTACAGGAAAGTGAGGTTGAGGTTTGTCCAGGTACTTTCGAGGCCCTCCTCTTTTGAAGGATTTTTCATTATTAATCTTCTGCTCCCATATGGAATACAAGTACGCAAGACAAACATCAGAATATTCAGTTACTTTGCTAAAAGTATTTTCGTTTTGATTCAATAAACTTTTTAGGTGACAGGCAGTGATTTCATCAAATCGTACAACCTTCAATACATGTGCAGCACCATAGGAGTAATGTTCATGTTCTCTAAATTCAGCGTATCTTGGCTCAACTAGATCATAGAAAGTATATATATTTGTCAACGCAAGATCAGATTCATCAAAGCTTTCCTGCCTCTCCCATTTTGAAGATATGTAGTTCAAGCAAGTGTCCACATACTCTTCTCGGTCACTGAAGTACTCTTCATTCTGCTGCACCAGTCTTTTCAGCTGAACTGCCGTCATTTGATCAAATCTGATCATATCCAGGATCTTGTGCAGGCTCTCCGAGTCTCCATTTTCCTGCACTTCAGCAAGTTTTGGCTTGATTAGATTGTATAGGGCATATTCGTTATCTACAACTAGGTCAGATTCCTCAAGGACACGACACAAAAGTTTTATGTTTATCGCTGGAAGAAGGTCTTCACTGAAGAAGGAAAAGTTTGCCAGGATGATTTGGAAGAAGACGGCACTCACTTCTGATAGATCCAACATTTCCGCTTGTTGTAAACAGTGCACAAGATCAGCATTGATAGGGACAAGCCATGCATTTTCAAGGACGAATTCTACACAAAGTTGTAACAAACTTTGTTCTTTCAGCTTTCTAGCAATGGATGCAACTTGCCATACAGTTTCAAAATTTATTTCAATCTCATCTGTGTATAAGAACTTCAAGACTTGCTTGAAAATATCCTCGCTTTCACCAATGATGTCTTTTGTAATTGCGATGGGAACGCAAGATTCTTGAGATGGATATAAAAGTTCCATGAATTTATCACATCTTGATGACAAAATAAGAAGATGGACATGGAATGTTTCGTCTCCAACTATAAGGGAAACATCACTGGTTGCTTGGTTGTTAAAACTGTCTCGAAAGAGACTGGTAATCTTATCCGTTGCCATAGTACATGGTGGCATATCTGCTCGATTTAGGTATTGTAACCTCTCTTTGAAACTGGTGTACACTGCTGCCATACTCCATCGCTTACAAAGGACCATATTTTCTAGAAATTCTTTCTCAGTTGTAGATTTGTCAGACAAGTCCATTAAAAAGTCGCTACAAACCTTTCTCAGCTTGGGAACTTCAAATTTTGTAGCAAGTTCTACTATTTTCCAGATGTTGAGCTTGTCAAGAGTTATTCGTCCCGAGTACAAAAACTCCAGAAAGCTTTCAAAGTGGTAGTTGCCTCTCATTTCGTCACTGAGATCCATCGTAGGTACACTCCCATTGTACTTTTCGTTTTCGTTTGTCATGTTTGAAGAGTCGAGACCTTGCTGCCCAAGGAACTTTTGAAAGTAGGTACTCCAGCAGTAAAGGACCATTCTATGGGCAGGAAACTTCACTTGGCCAACCTTTAGGATAATGTCACAGTTGCTTTTATCTTGAAAGTTGGTGCTGAACAGATTCTCCAATGTCGATCCCATTTTGATTGGGCCTGGAATGGTGTGGTACCGTTGAACGAAATCCTAGAATGAGGAGCAAAATTTAATCAAATTTAATCAAATTTGCAGTTTCATCTAATAGGTAAAATACGAATAGAAGGCATCACTAGGCAATTACATAGATTTTGGATAGTCAGCGGGTCAAGTTCATACAAGCATAGGCCACCGGCATTGATCTTGCAGTGCACATTAGGTAAATAAGAGTGAGGCTTGATGAAAATCATTGTTTTATATTATCTTCATCATATACTGGCCTACATTTTCATGTGTGTTTAAGGGGGAGAGGGGGTTCTCCTGATGTCTCCTGATTGAATCCAGTAAACTGCTAGAGGTAGTGTATACTGTACATTGTTCTCATCTTAAAGCTAAATCTGTCCCTCTGCCCACTTTCCTCTGTTCCACAAATGACAACTATGTCAGTTATGAGCTCATTCTGTCATTGCATCAAGGCAATAGTACTCGAAAGGAATATTAAGTTGAGAATTGTTTGCTAAATCTGGGTTCAGTTTAAAGCTTGTTTATCTATACAACTTACCAAGTTAAATGTAGCGTCTTCGTCTTCATCGCAGTTCAATGCCATGACAAATTTGATCCAACCGAGACAGGTCTACAACAAACTGAAGGAGCTAACAAAATTACTGGTTACTGGGGTCTCCCCAAGTTTCGTGTCTTCAGAGAAATGTCTTGCTTTTCTGCTTTTCTACTTCCTGGTCTGCGCTTATTCAGCTGCACATATCAATCCTGTCCAATGTGTGATAACTGCCAGTAATGAAGTTTGTATACAGATGTAGTATGATTTATAACTCACTGTAAACCTAACAGTTCTGGTATATCAAATATTGTTGTATGACTGATGGCATACTTTCAGTTTGTTACTCAAGATAAACATTGGTGTACGACTGATGGCATACTTTCAGTTTGTTACTCAAGATAAACATTGGTTTACGACTGATGGCATACTTTCAGTTTGTTACTCAAGATAAAAATTGGTCTATGACTGATGGCATACTTTCAGTTTGTTTCTCAAGAAAAACATTGGTGTAGGACTGATGGCATACTTTCAGTTTGTTTCTCAAGAAAAACATTGGTTCACGACTGATGGCATACTTTTAATTGGTATGGGACACAATAAACATCGGTCTATGACTGATGGCATACTTTTAATTGGTTAGGGGACACAATAAACATTGGTCTATGACTGATGGCATGCTTTCAGTTTGTTACTCAAGATAAACATTGGTGTACGACTGATGGCATACTTTTAATTGGTTAGGGGACACGATAAACATTGGTCTATGACTGATGGCATGCTTTCAGTTTGTTACTCAAGATAAATATTGGTGTACGACTGATGGCATACTCTCAGTTTGTTACACGATATGAACGTTGGTGTACGACTGATGGCATACTTACAGTTTGTTACTCAAGATAAATATTGGTGTACGACTGATGGCATACTCTCAGTTTGTTACACGATATGAACGTTGGTGTACGACTGATGGCATACTTTCAGTTTGTTACTCAAGATAAACATTGGTGTACGACTGATAGCATACTTTCAGTTTGTTACTCAAGATAAACATTGGTCTACGACTGATGGCATACTTTCAGTTTGTTACTCAAGATAAACATTGGTCTACGACTGATGGCATACTTTCAGTTTGTTACTCAAGATAAACATTGGTGTATGACTGATGGCATACTTTCAGTTTGTTACTCAAGATAAATATTGGTGTACGACTGATGGCATACTCTCAGTTTGTTACACGATATGAACGTTGGTGTACGACTGATGGCA
>JAIPMN010048361.1:0-11377 GCA_020650975.1 Apostichopus californicus | reverse complement strand
TAATGGAATAACGAACATTTTCTGCTCTTCGTTAACATACTTATTCAACACGGTAGTCAACAATTCTTTAAATATGCTTGAAATCTCATCGATTTACGTACAACATGTGACATATAATTCTCACGAAGGTAAATAAAACCGCTTTAGCCGTGGAGAAATTTCAGATAGCAATAACCTAGATATTTAATAGTTATACTTGATGGTTGTTTTAGTGCCGATTGGGATATGTTTGTTCTTTGAAAGAGGACGTACTGGATGAAAATTATGATAACACGTGACGAAAGTGAAGCTCGGTGAAATGCAGATAATTAAAGTACACAGCGATTATGAATATAAATCAGTTTTTCTGTTATGAATAAGCTTCCTTTTCTCTGTCTCTCTCTTTCTTGTTGTTGTTGTTTTTTGTTCAGAAAGTTTAGGTCTATACTTCACGATAAACCTGCAGTTTGTACAAGGAAGAATGAAACTCATAATGTTACTGACAATAAGAAGAACGGGTATAGATAGTTAACACAACTAATCTATACTGTTTTTAACACGGTGGTAGATCTGACGACTTAACAATTTTTTCATATAGAGCGATTAAACTGTTGGTTATGCTGATTAAATTCTAATTAATCCATTTGTTAAACGCTGGATGTTTTCTTTGTACTTACCCGTATGGCAGACGAGAAGGTGACGGTGAGGTAGTTCAAGAGAATAAACAAACCCGGGACCGGTGGGGGAGGGGGTTGTCCGTTAGGAGGACCGGGAACTATATAATAAAGAATTTTTTATTCTCGTAACGTGACTCGACAATTTAATCTAACATATACGGACCAGGTCAATTACTCTGATGCAAGGTGAAAAGCTTAGTGGGAAAACAAATGACTTTTAAAACCACAAATGACATATATACAATTAGTTTACAGATTTGTCACGGACAAATTCTGTTGAACGTCATTCCAGACTGCCTCGCTGTTACATGAAGTTAAAAATAATACGTTTGCTTTGAGTTCTTAGAATTTGTAAAACTATGAATGAAAATTAAATATCATTAAAACCTGCACTGAGGATGTGACGTCATCATATGACTTAGCCTTAGAGGAGCATTCCAGAGACTAGCATATTTTTAATCTGAATATCTTTGAAAACCGGAATAGTAATAGAAATATTATAAACCAGCATTTTTTTTTTCTTGAACTATAACATATCAAGATTAAATTTCTGCCTAGATTCATCCTTTAGAACTGATCAATTCATTACAAAACAAACTCTGAAATTTAGTCCATGATATATTTCTCACTTTGTTGTATGATTTATGTGATAACTCTGTAACTGCATATAGCCTACTTTTATTTGGTTCTCTGCATGGGCTGCTTCGTAAGTGTTTTACACCCACCACACCCACCTCCCACTCGCTCACTGCCCCCCTCCCCCCCCCCCCCCCAAAAATGAAACTTTCCCATTCATTACTTAGCCTTACTTATTTCCTTTCCTTTCATGTTTTTAGCCCTTTTACTTCTTTACGTTACTGCTTACTAGCCTTTCCCTACGTACTCTATTTCAGAAGATCTCAATGAAATGCTGTATTTCATTTCACCCAATTTTATAAAATAGTGTTGATGGTTTGTGTTGATGACACATTGTGATGACACATTGTGATGACACATAGTTTTGATGACATATTTCTATGATTTGTTTATATTATTATACATTAAAATTACAATATGTTTTGCGCTATCGTTTATTGTCTTCCTTTCTCAATGGTATCGAAATGAAAGTTTTAATAACAATCAAAATTATTCAACACTTTTCGTTAAATGGATATTTGGACAGACAAAGGTGTTTTTTGGTTTTCGTTTTGTTTGTATTACCAGTTTAATGTAAGAGCAATTTGAGATTTTTTTTTTACCTTTTTGATTGTAATTGAATGGAGTTAGACAAACCCAAATGGCCCAACAATCGATCTATTCCCTTAACCCGAATCACTCGTGACGTCATGATTGAATGAGTCTTCCAAAAGTACTGCGTCTCTATCAAATTTGTCGATACATCTATCAAGTTCTGATAGAATTTGGGACAATCTTCGATCTAAGGCTGGAAAGAAATCGTCGGTTAAGACCGGATTGATTGGATCCTGAGCAAAGGACTCCCTTATTTCATCACCAAGCATCTGACCAGGTTTGGTAAACTCTTTAAATTTCCAGTATGTTGAATTTCTAAAACTGTAGGGAAAAAAAAGAAAGAAAGAAAACTAATTATAATTAAACAAACAAACCAAGAAGTACAAACAAAAACAAAATTTAGTATTTAAAAGCCAACGTTGGAGTTATAAAGACGTTTATATAGTTGAAAATGTTAGAAATTTGCTGTACGGTATCCCACTATTTTGACGCACACCACTTGCGTGTTGTGATACTTTTAGATCTAATCAAATCTCCCATTAATTGTTTTTATAAACCTTTTTTAAATTACAGAAAATACGTAATTCCCCTTCTAGTTGGTTTCGATGATAATTGTAACCTATGCATTCATGCGTGTGTGTGTGTGTTTGTGTGTGTGACGCCTTGCTTGTAAACACGATATCTCAAGAAGTGAAGCTTGGACCAATCTCATATTTCGTGAGTAGCAGAACCTACATTGAGTAGAAGAACCCTATTGTTTTGTGGGGAGGTCAAAAGTCATTTGGAGTCACCAGGAGCCAAATAGTGAAAACCTTGTAGACACAATATCTCAAGAAGGGAAGCTTGAACCAATCTCATATTTAGTAGGACTATATAGTTGTGAAACGTTCAGTACAAGAAGCCTATCGTTTATTGTTGAGGTCCAGCCTATTGGATTCTTAGGTCATGCTAAGAGTAATATCTTCATTGTATTAGATTTCAGCAATTTGTAAAACTCACCTCCATTACAGAAAAAAAAACATTGTTATAAATTAGGGAAAATATAAGAAACAAAGTTGAAGCACATGTGACTCGTTGGTCATATTTTGACTTGATGAAGTCTCAGTAACCTTCCTGAATGCAAAAAGAAACATTACATTTTGAATATCTCCCAAATGAAATTGTTTTGAAAAAAAAAGACATAATTATAAATGTACTTTTTATTTTTATTGAAATAAACAATGATAAAAAGTTTCAAATGAATTTGAAAGATCAAAACCTATGATAACCGCTAAGTTGTGTTCTTGAATACTTAAAATGCACAGCTCCCTTTGTAGTATATTTAGACCAGAATGCAGAACTGTATTGAGGTTTGGATGGATGACTTCATTAAAACAGGGTATGCGCCAATGTTATCATTGTAAGATATCATGAGAAACTTTTGTTTATATGAGTTCTGCGGATACTGTTGACCCTTGATAAATTGATACATTTATACTCAAAATGACACCTTCTAATGGAAGTAGAAAACTTGTCAAGGTTACATTTCCTTAGCTATGGTGGTCACAGCGTTTTCACATTTCAGCCTGTTGACGTCAACTGACTGTCAGAAACGAATTTCCGCTCATTGCGTCGCTACATATCCTGACATCCGGTGACTATTTCCTGAAATCGGCTGATTTCAACGGTTGCTAAAAGTTAGAACTAGATAGAAAGCTTGAACAACAGGTAAATATTTGACTTGATCAAGTCTCCCGCGGGTGAAATTATTTCCCATTTTGCTGATCATACCAAAACGCATACTGGTGATGAATACTAAAATTTCATGATCATTGCACATGATCTGTGGCCTACATTTCATCATAACTGAAAACTCTACAGAAGGCCCTGTTTTGGGCCGTGCACATAACGTCAATTTTCCCCCCTGAACAACTTTATTTCACCACTTTCAAATTTTATATCCACAACATGTCAGCAGGTTTGGACAAAAGCTCTAAGAGGAGTAGCATATTTTACATTTTCAGAAAATGACCTCTTGTGACCTCAAATGACCTTCAAATTTACTTATATGATCGCATGGAAACTTAACTCAAAAAACCAACTGAAGAATATCCAGCCAAATCGAATGAAAAATGACGAAATGGCAGATATTCAAACACGGGGGCAAAGGTGACAAAATTTCGGCAGAATCGCACGACCGCTATAGCTCAGCTGAAACCTTCAGCTGAGCTATCAATGTCAATATTATAGCTCATATTATCACTGTTAAACTCTAGCATCGGCATTGATAAGACTGATGTTCATCAAGGAAATGAAAAGTAATGTAAATAAAGAAGAACACGTTAACAATTCAAACACAATTGGCATGATGATGTCATACTTACCTAGACTTGCTCAGGTGTCAATACATGTAAAATACATACCATACACGGTATGCCTTAATGCTCTAAGAACGGGCCTGTATAATCCCACCGTAAGACCTATGTATATGTTAGAAAAAACTGAATAACCTATGGATTTTATCTTAGCATTCGTTGCATATTTAGTGTAATTTTCTCTTTCAGCACGTGTGGATCGGTTACAGTGATCAGGCTCGAGAATGAACTCCATTTCGTGACGTAAATGGTTGGTTCCGAGATTCCCAAACTGGTGGAGAAATGAGTCAAACACTACAGGAGGTAATCAGGACTCGGTAACTATCTGGAAGGGCCTTTACGGTGACATAGGCAAGTAGAATGATTGGAAATGCAGCAGAAAGTTTGGCTTTATTTGTAAGATTACCTTGTAAAAAAACCGAATTAGCCTAAACTTAACGATATACTTCTCACCGCAGCCTCTCTTAATTCTTCTTACTATTCTTGTCGTTATTGTTCGTGTTATAATATATGATGGAAAATATCGAACAGCCTCTGAAGCACTGACCCCAAATGTTGAAAACCGTGCTCTGTAATAACTGACATCATTACATTCATTGAGTATACCGTTTCAGGCTGTAACATAACTAAACAACAAACAATTATATTAAACCAATATTTCATTCCGAAATTGATTATTTCAGCACTTCCCCCTCTCAACGCTTGTACGTGGAAAGCCGTTTTAATATTTATATGCTAAAATTGTGCGTTATTCCATCTATCTGAAGTGCATATTAAGATATCTGAAAGAAATCCTATTTCAGATATCTAGATTACAAATGGTAAGATATCTTACATTGATTTTAAGATGTCTGAAATTAAATTTCAATATCCAAAATTGAATTCAATTTTCTAAACTTCCGGAGTAAATGTTAAAACGGCTTTCCATACGTCCGAAACTTGAAATTGTACCGTTGGAGAATGAATGTCATTGGTTAAAACTTGTATTATCATCTGAAAGCTTTTCTCGATTATGCGATAAATGACGACCATAATTTATCTAACAGCCATGGGCGTCGTTGGCGTTATCCCGTAACATTTTATGAGTGGGAAGCAAGAATAGAATATATTATTATGAGATAGATGGAGAAGTCTCACTGCAGCCTGATTCTAAGCGCCCTGCTATACAGTTAATTGTATGATTATGCTTTTCATTTGAAATACATTACATATGTAAAACTAAATGATGTCGTAAGACTCAATCATCTATTTATAACTGTCACCAAAGCAAACTATTTTTCCAGTTAGAATAAAAGAGCAACTCTTTGGATAAACGAGTATTCCTTTTTATTGTATCAGTATATCGTGGTCTATATTTATTTGCACACCTGTTTCTCACAAAATTAATGAACATTTTCCTCCATCACCCGCCCCCCCCCCCTACCCCCTACAATAAAAAATAGTGAGAAGAAATTAAAATTAAAATATCATCGACAGTTAATTGTAATGGTGTGCTCTTCAATCTGTTGCATTGCACTGGTCTCGGTTCCGCGAGATTGGTTATGCTTCTTTTTTTGCAGGTGACAATATTTGACTGCACTCAGTAACATTGTAGTTCACATATTTCGTTTGTCAATGATTTCACATCTGCACTGTAACTTTGGCAAATTATATTTCGAATTGAAAGTTTCGCTTTAGTTGGAGAATTGATTACTTTTCAATGCATTTAATATTTTGGACAACATACTTTCATTGGCTAGTTTGAAACTGTAGTTTGATTACACACTTTGGTTTTCGGTAACAGCTGCCTGTAGAAATATGTCGGGGTTATTCATGCCTTAATGGCTTCATCATTGACTAGATAAATCAACGAGACTATTGTTTTGTTAAATAGGTAGAAATAAAATTTTGTCGGAATGAGGAGCTACTCCGAGGACGGTTCTTATACGTCATAGAAGGGTATGTCACCTTGACCGGGCGTACTAGCACTACATGTAGTGCTTGTGTGTATGCAGAAACACGTCGTGTTATGTATTATGTGTTCACATAGGCTAGTGCCCTGGAAGAAACAATCAATGTAAATTAAACTACGGCACGAAGAAAATCAAAGTACGTTTCCGAAGCATTTATTTAAATGGCAAACTGTTTCAACGTTGAATATTTACAATATCAGCAAATTGACTTCTGTAATCCATCTAAAATGTTGCGTTACAGACCGATGTCGACTCACTTCAAACACTACTAACAGTTTACAAGAAACAGCTGTCAAATGCTGTTAATCAGCGATTCGCAAACTTTTAGACCCAGGAGGTTTCTATGAGGGCTGAGCCACGACCCACCAGATCCCACTCCTCACGACCCACCCGACCTCACACCCGAACCACACCCGACCCACACCCGACCCCACACCCGGCTCCAACATCTGGAAAATCCCGCGACCCACCGAAAAGTTTCCGAGACTCAATTCTGGCTCACGCCCACTAGTTTTCGATAATATCTGTTTAATAATAGAACAATTAGGCTATACATACATGTCCTGAAAACAGAGGGTGCATATAAATAATATTCATACAAAGTTATTCTAAATATAGTCCTCAGTAGAAACTTATTATAATATGATTCCATGAAACGTACTTGGAAGTCAAATTATGCATTTCTTATGGACACATTTAAGTTACACATATCAGTATAACGTTACGACTTTGGTGAATTATGTACACACTGTGTACATACTCATTCAATTACGTTGTTAACAAAATTCCGTTTAGTAAGCATTTACAAGTCAAATATTTGAAATTAAGGCTTTTCAATGTTGCTTTTATATGTAAGTACTTTAATTTATGCGTGCCACTGTATTCAAGTAATGGTACAGATTTGGTGAAATCTGTAACACACATACATACATTATGAGAATTGAATAAATATTACATTTCATATGACGCATTTGCAAGTACAATTGTAAAGAGAAGCAAACACACATTTTCAACGATTTTGTTTTATGTACAATTAATTTACACATATCAGCATAATTATTATTTTTTAATTAAGACTTTTAAATTTTGCTTTATATGTAAATATATTAATTTCTGCATGTCACTGTTATCAAGTAATGGTAAAGATTTTGTGAAATCTGCAACACACATACATACATTATGTAAATTGGTTCTATATTAAATTTCATATGTCGCATTTGCAAGTGCTGCAACTATTTGACGTCAATGATTTGTCCTTGCTATTCGTATGGGGCTGGCAAACGGTGTCGCGGTAAATATGCCAGATAATATTAGCCAATATCATTGTAAACGCATGTTCATATATATTGTTAAGGGCCTCGACTGCCCACACGACCAATGAGGTTTAACGGAACCGTTTCACAAGAATATTGTATTTCATTGGCGTTTTACTGAGGGCTCAGATGGTGATAGAGAAAAGCGTCAGTACTCCACCACCCTCCCCCATCCCCAGCCTTTGAATGAACTCGATGTAACTGTTTTCCTTTCTTTAAATTTTAAACTATAAATGACTACAAACATGCGATATGAACGTGTTACTATATAAACGTTGTTATAAATATATCAATATATGCCGGTAGATCCACCAACGACAGCGCGCATCCATTGCAACTATAAGTTGAGGTTTCGTATACTTGAAGCTTTTAGATCATGTATCTTCTTTGGTATAACGTTATAGACCTATTATCACCTAATCAACCCTGTGTAATGTTAAATACCGCTATAAATGCTGATACCACAATTTGGCAGAAGGGTTTTACATTAGTTTTCTTAACCCGAACATCTGTGATAAAATAGAAGCCAACCTTGTTGTAAACATAGAGAGAGAAGTAACCACAGAAAGCAAGTTAAACCCTTTATCTGATTTCGCGGAAAACATTTGCTGAAGGTATTAATCACACAATGTCGGTTCCACCCAGCCGCAAACTTTCTGCCAATCAAATCGTCCAAACAAGAGGTAATCAAAACAAAATCTTTTGATCCCAAACAAACAGAAAAGACCCTCAGTGTATAAATTTATAATAAGTATTAACGAAATACACCCCAAAAGTCAACATTGCGATGAAGATGCTTGTGATGAGCTACTCCCTCAAAGAGCTGAGAACATACATTTTTTAGAGGTATTAGAGTTGAAAATGGAATTCATTCATCCACAAGATTTAAGACTTTGGGCAAGTCTAATAATGACATTGTTTTCTGTTTTCATTCGTTTGCATATTTTCGTTGATAGGATCATCCTTGTAACTCTTGGTGTTCAAGTATTGAAGCGTAAAAGTATTCTTAGGTAAAAATATTCGGACGTTATTTCCATTAATAACACTGCTTTCAGTAACTGTGTAAATAAGAACTGAAACCAGAATGCAAAAATGCATATTGGCGGTAACGCGCAACGCGATAATAGCGCGTTTAACATGGGAATGGGAAAAGTCGCTGTTTTGTGTGGCGGTTCACCTTAGCCTTTGTTAAGGCGCATCGGCCAATTTTTCTTTGCCAAATGCGCTGGGTCGATCCTTACTATTCATCACGCTATGAGCGATTCGTTACTGTTACTGCACCGGCCTCTACTGTAAGAGTATGTAGAAAGGGGAGGAAAATATAACAGCCGTAGCATTTTCTTATTTTTAAGTAGGGAGACTCATTCGCGTCGCTGAGCAGACTCAGCAGAGTCTAGGTTCACCTTCGCTTCTGGGTCCAGCCTATAACTTATAAACGCGTGTGTGTGTACGCTGGATATATCTTCTTCATTGTGCCTTGGCACAATTTTATTGTACTGATTTTCCAGAGAGAGATTGGTTTATTTTTCTCTAATTAATAAGAACTTTCTAAGCGTACTTCTTAATTGTTTACTTGTTTCTTATCTTTTCATTTGTTATTGATTTAAAAATGTGCCTTATTATAAGTTTGACTTTGAATTTCATATTTTCAAGGCAAATGAAAAGTTTTGTTATAGTTGGACAATTGGTTGATTAAGCAATATATTCAAATATTTTTGACAAGATACTTTGATTTCGCATATTTAATTTGCGGTAAATGGCTTCTTATTGTACTTGTGGCTTTGATGACAAATGGTTGCTAATACGTCACGAAGTTCGTAGTCTAACCAATTAACGCCATACAGCTGGTTATATGAAGTATCTGTTGTCTAGGGGCATTTATAGGTTGTGAGGAAGTTCACACTGTGGTATGTTTTCTGATTAGTTTTAAGTATTCACGGGTAAGGGGTGGGTGGAGGCTGAAGAATTTGACGATTGAATTATGTAAATTTAACAGACAGATGATGGGCGACGATCAAACGATATCTTATTGATACTGCAATGTCCCGTTAAGCCCGAACATAGTTATATTTGGCGTACATTCCTCCCTGCTGCATGACTGCTCCCTCTCATATATCAACGTCCACTAAAAGAGAATGGTGCGCAACAACCGAAAATAATGTATAAACTCGATCGAGTCTGCGGGGAGGGGGGTGGCTTGTTCGTCTCTTGTCCATGGTATTCCTGAAGCCACAGGGGTAGGTAGTCTCAAAACTGTTTCCCGCTCTGTTTGCCATGTGGAACATACGTTATAGCGCCACAAGTCCGGATTTCACATTTCACCTCGTCCCGAAAACAACTTTATTAACCACAGTGGAACCAAATGTGAAATTCATGAATCCGAGGCAAGCTAAGCACTTGTTCATGATGTTTCTTGGCTTGTGCAAAGGTCGTTTTACCCGGTGTTTTCTCAAGGCAAATGGAAATTTGCCATCTGTCCTGATTTACATGAACCTTCCGATTTTTTTAGGAAATCTCACGAGTTTATTTGCTACTCTCCCGGCAAAATTTGATTTGTACTATTTTTCTTTATCGTAATTGTGATCAAAAATGAATCCTGTGTATGCTTTTACTTGCTTCAGGAACGGGTAGATGTTCCACTTGGTTTTGGGGAAATATATGTATAAGATGCTGATGTCATTGTGCAGCGCTAAACGTCATTACGATAATTAGTGTTTATGTAACCTATAACATTGCATAGTTTGACTTGTAATCAATTTGATACTTGTTAGATCGCTTTCTTGTTTAAGTTGGATTATGTCGAATTCTCCCTAATTTCTCTCTCAGACTTGGGGAGGTGGGGGGTGGGGGGATTATAAATTTCCATATTTTTGTGAGTGACAGGGTTGTCAGGTCTCCAAATCAATATAGACCAAGATATACACTTACAATCAAGTGTAACATTGTTTGGAAATTCTCGTATATCCAAAGAGGTGCACTTTTATTCAAAATGGAGAAATATTTTCCATAGGTTGACAGTTATACATAGATGATAATATTTCATTACTTGTTTAGGTTGAGTCTTACGAAATCGTTCAGTTTCATATAAGCAATGTATTTAAAATAAAAAGCATAAGCATACAATTAACTGTATAGCAGGAAGCTACCAAGCTGCAGTAAGATCCTCTATCTATCTCATAGTATTATACTGTACACTCGCTACCCCGCTTCTAAAATGTTACGGGATTACGCCCATGACGCCCATGACGCCCATGACGCCCATGACGCCCATGACGCCCATGACGCCTATGACGCCCATGACGCCAATGACGCCCATGACGCCAATGACGCCCATGACGCCAATGACGCCAGTGGCCGTTAGATACATCGTGGTCGTCATTCATAAATCGAGAGAAGCTTTCAGATGATAACGCAACTTTTAACCAATGATACTTATTATTCAAACGTACAATTTCAAGTTTCGGACGTATGGAACACCGTTTTAACATTTATTACTGAGTATAACTGAAATCAATTTCAGTTATCTCAAAATACCACAGAATTTCATTTATGTGAAAATTTCAAATTATCTGAAATTCTATATTATACATCTGAATTAGAGTTTCAGATACCTTAAATTCAATTTCAGATATCCTATTTAGAACTTCAGATATATGAAATAACGCACAATTTTAGAAATTAAATGTTAAAACGGCTTTCATGCGGGCGGTGAGAGGAGGAGGTGATGAAATAATCAATTTCGGAATGAAATATTGGTTTAATGTAATTGTTTTCTTATATAGTTAATTGACAACCTAAAACGCTACTCAATGAATGTAATGTTGTAAATTATTCTATGAGATATTACAGGGCACGGTTTTCAACATTTGGGG
>JAIPMN010048358.1:0-15236 GCA_020650975.1 Apostichopus californicus | reverse complement strand
ACATTTGTAGATTCATGTGATGTGTTACGAGGAGGTTCCTTTCTTCGATTTGCATGTAGCAGACTGAAGCAACCCACCTCAACATTTGTAGATTCATGTGATGTGTTACGAGGAGGTTCCTTTCTTCTACTAGTATGTAGCAGACTGAAGCAACCCACCTCAACATTTGTAGATTCATGTGATGTGTTACGAGGAGGTTCCTTTCTTCGATTTGCATGTAGCAGACTGAAGCAACCCACCTCAACATTTGTAGATTCATGTGATGTGTTACAAGGAGGTTCCTTTCTTCTACTAGTATGTAGCAGATTGAAGTATACAACCTCAACATTTGTAGATTCATGTGATGTGTTACGAGGAGGTTCCTTTCTTCGATTTGCATGTAGCAGACTGAAGCAACCCACCTCAACATTTGTAGATTCATGTGATGTGTTACAAGGATGTTCCTACCTGTACTAGTATGTAGCACACTGAAGTATACAACCTTAACATTTGTAGGTTCATGTGATGTGTTACAAGGAGGTTCCTTTCTTCTACTAGTATGTAGCAGACTGAAGTAAACAACATTAACATTTGTAGCTTCCTTGTGTAACCCCTCACCATGTTTTAAGTATATTGTCTGAACACATCACTGTAAAGTCTTTGAACATTGTTGGTTGAAATAAAGTTGAATTGAAAAACTGAATTGATGTGTTACAAGGAGGTTCCTTTCTTCTACTAGTATGTAGCAAACTGAAGAATACAACATTAACATTTGTAGAATCATGTGATGTGTTGCAAGGAGGTTCCTTTCTTCTATTAGTATGTATTTGTAGCATTTCAGTGAAAAGTCTATACAAAAAAAACCCATCTCTCTTTACCTTCAGCATATCAAGAGCCAACTGATGGGCTGGTGGGTAGCAGCCCTCTAATGAGAGTAACAAACAGGCTATTGGTTTAGAGTCGTTCAGGACATGATACTGCAGAAACTGGTGTAGTTGGTAGAAACAGTTATGATGGACCAATGTGTTGATGACAAGTTCATAAAGGAAATGCTGTAGAATTAATTAATAAATAATCAAATTACATATCAGCACTGGAAAGTTTAATGGAAGGGAAGCCAATGGGTGGGGACTGAAGTGTATATATTTATGTCAGCCAAATTTGATTCAGAGGATACATTTTCCCTTCTCTGGTCATAACAGAAGATCTTGTATCGTCAATGTTGATCCTCACATTTCAGGGTTGTCGAACTATATTAAATTATTTGACTTGACTAATTCTCTGCAATATGTGACATTATTCTGCAAGCTAATCAACTTCAGGCCTGCTTAATAGTAGAAAGTGCATATGAAAGTTTTCAAATCTGTCACATTTTCATAGATGCAATTAAAGGGAACTAACTTATAAACCAATAAGATCAACACCAACAGGTCTTACAAAACACAAATTAATTTCAATCACCACAAAGATGAAACAATGTAAAGAGACAATACTGGTATTCCAACTCAAATGCAATGAGAAATATCTGAAAAGACGGAGCTACATGGCATCAATGCAAAGCCAGTTTTAAGTGCTTAAATTGAAAAAAAAGGGAAAAAAAGAAAGAGAGATGGAATCAACAGAATGCAGTTAGCATGCCAGTTTGGAGCTAGATATTTACCTGGACGGGAATGTGATATTGGTTGAGGGACCTGATATATTCTACCAGCACTGCCACAATGAATTTGTAAGGAATCTCCTGTCAAATAAACATGAAGATTATGAGAAGGATTTAGATGTCACATTTATTGCATTCTGTTAAGTCTGTCCTATCCAAAATGAATATGAAACCGTATATCACTGTATGAAAGCGAGTCCATTTTAATTGCCTGCATCATTACTGTTTTTCAACCAACTCCAGTACAATCATTGCACTTTTCATTATTAAAGGTAAAAGAGTTTAGTAAGGTGGCATCCAAACAACTGCATGTAAACCGTGTGCCAGAATATGCATAGATTTAATCTCCGGTGAATACACAGAAATTAGTCATTTAGTGGCCTTGTTGACCTTGAGTCAACGTTGTCATTTATGAAACACTGTGTGATGTTGATTTTCTTTTCCCTTCTACTCATTGAGCATTTATGAGTTTACACCAAGAACTTGGCAGGAATGTGCTTACAGTATCGATCAAGGGCGTAGGAACCGGGGGGCTGGGGGGCACCAGCCCCCCCAGTGAAAAATATGGTGGGGCGGAAGTATCATTCCGCCCCCCGCTCCGCAAAAGTCAGAAAACCCCTTTTTCATTTCCAAATGAGAAAAAAAAATCTCATTTGGAGCACCAAATTGCATCTAAGGCCAGGTGAAAATGCAAAATTATTTACAAAATGGAGGGGGTGTTGAAGTGTGCTATATTGCACCAAATTGCATCTGAGGCCACCTGGAAATGCAAAAAAATTCCAGGGGGACACCCCCTCCCCTTAAACCCCTCCCCCAGGCCGGCCATCAGTCTTCAGCCCCCCCACTCAAAAGTACCTTCCTACGCCACTGGTATCGATATTAACAGTAGGCTCAGTACATCATTGAACTGAATAGCACACAACTGTTCTTCTAAACTAGTTGGCAACTGGGAATTACGGCCAGTTCTGTGGAGAGTACATAGATTTAATCAACATTCCACATGTCTTGACATCTATAATAAAAGATGATACCTAAAAGGTGCAAACTGAAGAATTTGAACCTTGTTTTCAGCAAAAGGTTTATATTTGAAAGCATTACATGTCCAATATTGATAGCATTAACTGTGACACTTATACCCTTTGCACCAAAATGCATTACTTTTTATGGAAACAGTTCATCACCATCGAAAGCAATTAACAACGTTTACCTTGTTTTAAGCAAGTTGTAATAGCATGTGAATAAGGTCTATATGTATGCTCAATTGATACCACAAGTTTTATAACTTTGTACTTGTTTTATAGAAAAATGGCAGTTAAATATTGAGCACATTATATGGCCATAGGTAGCAAATCTAAATTGATGAAATTCTCAAGCACAAATTGATAAAAAACATGATGAAGCAACATTCACATCAAAGTAGCAAACATATCATTTCTTACCTTGTTTTCAGCGCAAGGTGATAATACATGGGTATAGAGGTCTGGCTGTTGGATAAGAATCCTACCACCATTGTAGAAATGTACAGGAATTGGTTTACCAGCTCCTTCCACAAACTGAAAAACAAGAAATCATAGAAATGCATCTTATCATCATCTACAAATATTACTAACTGTTTTATTGTTATTATATGAATTTTGTCGTGATTCAAGAGGCAGTGATGATAAGTCTTTGTGTTTTTATTAATGCTGGAGCTCATATAAGCTGAATCACATAGAAGAAAAACACATAAAGTATATCAAAAAAATATATCAAAAAAGTATATCAAAAAACGGACACATTCCTTATTCCACTGTTGCAATGAGAACTTATTTGGAAACACTACATCAAAATATTACATTTTTAAAGTATGTTTTAAGGACGTTTTAAAACATACATGGGCTGGTCTTTATAAAGACATTCAATAAAGACCTTCAAAGTAAAGTGAAAGAATAATTGCAACTTAATTAGAGCTTTACAGCAACTCGAAAAACTGCAATTTCATTGGGATTGAAATATTGGTCAGAACTTTCTTGATTCTCTGCTATAAACGGAACTAAAAGTTCCTTAGTCTTAATTACTCAGTCAAAGGAACCATTCTGAAACTTTTGTTTTAAAATACCTGTGTGCTACCCTGTTGCTGAAAGTCCAAATGTGACCTACAAACAGTGTTGAACTTGTCAAACATTTGGGCAATAGTGGCCAATCCAAGCTGTTGGCCGGGCATCAAAGCTGAAAGGAGAGAGTAATACAACTTTCAAATTTAACCGACATATGGTCACCAAGACAGCGCAAGCCTATATACACAAGCAGACCAGCAAGAACTGCTGAACTCATGCTGTTGGATCATACTTGTAACAAAAAATATGAAAGGATGGTTTGAAATAATATACTGTTCACCCAAAAAAAATTAACGATTCCCACTTTACTAGTTGAGACTAAGTTCCTTGGATTTTTTAAATAATAAAATGATAATAATAATAATAAAAACAATGGCAGTAATAAATTGGATCAATCATATTTTCTAATATTAATTTGCATTGAAACCGTGTAATATACTTATAATAATGCCAGTAATAAACACTGGCGGATCCAAGGGGGGGCCAAGGGGGGCCATGGCCCCCCCCAAAGGTGAGCCAAAAAGTGTTTCCGAACATCCGCTAAATCATCTGATTGGAAATTAAAAAAATCGAGAGGAATAGCAGTGGAAGACTAGTCTAAACCTTTTCGTTTTCTGGTTTAAAATTAAATGCAGAGCTCCCAACTGACCCGCAATTCGCGGGAATTAGACCCGCATTCTAACACCCATACCCGCTGACCCGCACAAGCATGGGCGGGATTACGGGGGGGGGGCAAGTGGGGGCATTTTCCACCCACTTTTTCCCAGACCTTAGTTCACTTTTCTTTTCTTTTTTGCAGACAAATGTGCACAACCCTAATCGAAATTATTCCCCCACAACAGCTCTATCAAATAGGCCTATTTGTTTCGAATCTAAGTCGAATTTGTGTTTAACATCGTAACATGAAGCATGCAGAATAACTGGAGCTGGAGCTAGCACATGGTTCGCAGCACAGGTTACGAATCCTGGAGCTAACAAACTAGCGATTCAATTCTACATGTGATGAATCCGCGGCATGTGCTACAGTGCTAGCTTCAGGAATTGAGTTTCAACGTTGCTGCTCTACTGAATGCGTTGAATAACTAAATCCAGAGAAACGATTTACGAAAGCCAAATTTGCATATTGGGTATTTCAATAATTAAATTCAATACACTGACACATGACACCCCCCCCCCCCTGTCATTCCACAATATGCAATGGCAATGCCGATGTAAATTCTTTACTGCTCGAAATCCTGGTAATAAATGTAATGTAAATTACAAATTGGCACTAACACAGTAACACATTAAATCCATTGTTACAGTATACAGCACTCGATCGGCAGTTTCGGTAGGGGATGGTTAAAGGTATGTTCAGCCCCCAATATTTGCCAAGTGCTCCAAGAAGTGGGGACCGCGGGGAGAATTTCGAAGTGGGTGCTGAACATATTCTTGATCGGTCCAATGCACAATATACTAATAATTTTAGGAGGAAAGAACTGTCTAGATGCGATTTATTGTTACCAGAGGTGTCATTTTTGCTGATCTAGGATTTCCTTTTTGCTTAAATTTCGACGCCCCGCGCCAACTGATGGTGGTGCACCGCCTAAATAGTGACGTATAAGCTTCAGTTGTACATCACCATATAAGTTCTTCTATCCGTGCTCCCTAAATTTACACACGTTCATTAATTGTTTAGATGCAATTTAAAGCCTATATGGGTGTTAATTTTACCGATCTAAGGGTACCTTTCATCGAAAATTTCGACGCTCCTTGCCAACCGATGATGGCGCTCCGCTTAGACAGTGACGTATAACAAAAGTTTTACATCACCATCTGACCATATGTTATACTATCAATCCTCTTCAAATTTTTAAACGATAATTAACTATCTAGATACAATTGCAGACATGAGATCCATATTTCAAGGATGGGTACATGCAGCTTAGAGCTGGTGAAAACAATGTTGTCCTAGCATTATTTATTCGTCATTGCCCTTATTTGGGTTCCAGAGCATCGAAAACTTCTAAACAGCTTGAAGGACAACCAAAAATCTATTGTCTGAAGAAGAAGCAGACCCAACTATATCATTCACCTTAGATGTTACCTGAGATGAAGGATAGAGATGGTTGCAATGAACAATCTCTCCCTCCACCCTCCCCTCCCCCGCCCCAACTTCTCAAAAAAAACAATTATACTCCATTTTGGAGATCACAGTTTTGTCGGGGTACTGCCATTTTTGCAATGTGTTAGGTCGTATTTTGTCTAGGAGATGAACCAATCTGCTTGTCATAATTTCATGGTGGGTGTAAACAGTTTTTTTAACAATAAACGATGCCAATATTTTAGGAACAGCAGTAGCATCCTTTGTTTATCGGGACAAATGAACAACGCAGTAAATAATGTAAAACAATTAAAAGTTAATGCCCAAGTGGCTCTATGATGTCATATTTATACTTATCTCAAGCCTAGTGTCTTGTTCACAAAAATCTTGAATAATCTTTTTTTCTTGAAAGCTGTTTGTTCATCAAATGCTTTTTATATAAACATAGACCCATTGTTGATGGTTAGATTTCCCTATTCCTTCCCAGCTTGTCCTAACTGACACATTTTCTTTAAAAAGGAGTGTGTTTTGTTTTGAAAACACAATGAAAAGAAAAGTTCATGTTATCCAGGATACAACCTGCAAACTCACTATTGCATCACATGCACATTCTTTATGTGTTTACACTACACCATATGTGTTTCCTCATTCCATCTCATCTAACTGTAATCTGAGCAGGAAGCATTCCAAAATTCATCCCCCTGGACTTTGCTATAAATAGAAGTCCTAAAACTCATTGTTATAGCATCTTCCTCTTCTCTGTCCTCCCCCCCCCAAAAAAAAAGTTCAACAAAAATAAGTCCACATTTTGCTTTCACAAATTTCCTCAGATGTACTATTCAGATAAACTTAGATATACTAGTCAGATAGTGCAAATCAATTCCATTGTCATCTTACAATCCAAAATGCCTTATGGGTTCTTCCCTCAAAAAACCCTGGAATACATTAACTCAGGTCTATCATTTCAGCGTGGACTTGAATATAGTTTATATTTAGTAAAAAATATTAAAATATGCATACAGTAGTCCCAGTTTTCCCAACGGTGTTGTTCCAAGCTTTTCTCCTAGGAATATTTCCATTTTAGCTTCTTAAAACAAACACTTTGAATCTGTAGCATCTGCTGCCCCAGTGATTAATTCTCAAGATTATATGCTTTAAATTTTCAAGTTTATTTTTCATCTATCTGTTAATTTCATCTTTCCTACCATCCTGAGTTATTCTGCTCCAAGGATGGCCTTAAGTCTGTACGACGCTGTTAGACAGTTGAATGTGTGTCATATCTTCCCCTTCGAGAGCTGTTTCGCTCGGTGAAAGAAGAGATTTGTCTCTGAAACAGCTTGCTTCAGGAATGGAGTTTGTGAAAGCAAATTACTCTGTCCTCTGAGCGTAGTGATGATGAAAGTGGTGAGGAAGAGCAGGAAAGGATGAAGAAGTGGAAAAGGGGTGAAAAAATGTAGGGAAGGGGTGTGAGGAACTGAAGGGTGTTATATATCAGGCATGAGCTTTTTCCGCGAATTCGCGGAATATCCGTGACTCCTTTTTTACCTCGGGGACAAAAACTATTATCCTAACACACTGTAACATACGCAAACTGGAGCCTATACCGCAATTTTGCAAAGTTCCGTGATTTTTGTAATACCCCAGGCTCATCCCTGATATATATATGCCTATTGTTCTTTATCCCATTGTGCTGATGAAGATATAAAAAACATGATTACCTTCTTTGCTGGTGTGTGTGTGTGTCATTAGTATGGATTGGTTTTTTATCTTACCCTCCATCTTCCTCTTTCAAGTTCAATGTGAACGCATCTTTGTTACGATCCCTGAAGTTTTTTAACGAATTGTCTTTTCTCAGGGTAACGATTACTACGAAACCCTCCGAGCCAAGGCTTCTCTCTCCTCGGCCGTCGACCAACACCGGAGACAGATCTTTTTGGATCTGTTACGGACCATGCCACAAAATATTCACTTTGCTTCAGAAAACTCCAAAGGGGTACGTCGCACAGATGGACGGTTCTTTTATTAAAGAAAGTCAACAAAGCCGATCCACAACAATTGTTTGATATTTCTTCAAGCCCATAAAGGCCATTAAAATCATCCTAGGGTTTATGTTGGTTGCTTTCAGGGGAATTATCTGGAAAGTCTTTTGTCGTCCGTGTGATATTTAGAGTTCTTCCAGAGAGAATGAAAGGAAAGGGGAGAAATAGTGTTAAAAAACTGAAGAATAGTTGCAAGGAGTATTAAACTGGTACTGCGTTGTTTGAAGATTTGGGAGGAATAGGTCAAAATTTAAACAAATGTCACTTGGGTAGCTCCTCTAGAGTATAGGTTAAGTAAAGACTCATCTGGATAGTTGCCATGGTAACTTACACAAAACTATGAACACATTAACATCCATGCTTAGAATAGTTTTGTCCTAAAAATTGTATGACACTCCTTCAAGCAGACATTTCAGTTTAAGACATGTATAGTTGTCATTTTTGAAATATTTGAGATTAATGAGCTACCTTGTGTTAGCAAGCATAATTGGCTATATAAGTGGGAATTTCTCTACCCATATAACATAATATTTTAAAGGTTTAATGTTTAAAGGTTATCTTTGCAAAGAGAAAGTGAAAACCCTTTAACCATTCACGGTGTCTGGCAATGTTTCTCACATGTCTCAGCTGTCAGCTAAATTTTCCCCTTATTATTAATTATACGTGCAAAAATTGATACCTTTTTTAAACTTATAGTCTATTGTCGATATTCTTGACTTATTTTGAAGATCTCGTACTGATTTTTCACGACAGATCTCTCAGCTGAGGGAGGTGTTAGAGGCATTCTGTGTCCATAATTCAGACATAGGATATTGCCAAGGGATGAATTTCATTGTCGGGATGAGTCTGCTGTTCATGGACAGTGAAAAAGCTTTCTGGTAAGTTTGGTGGTTTCAGCTGTAGAATTATGTTTGAATTAAAAGTGATTCCAAAAGTGCTTTATTGACTATATCCCATCCCCCAAGACCCTTTTTTTCTTTTAAAGGGAGAACATTGTCTGAGGGGGGAAAAACAAGTTGTGTAAAGCAGAGCTTTTGAATGGAAGCACACAGATGCGACTCCCAAAGCTTGTTCTGTTTTCTTAGATATAAAATATTGTATAGTTTATTCGCTTTATTTACATAGATATAAAATATTGTATAGTCTATTTGCTTTATTTTACTTAGGTATATTGTAATACAGACAGTTTTAATGGAAGCACACTGATGCGATTCCCAAAGCTTGTTCTGTTTTCTTTGATATAAAATATTGTATAGTTTAGTTGCTTTATTTACTTAGATATAAAATATTGTATATTTTATTCGCTTTATTTACTTAGATATAAAATATTGTATAGTCTATTCGCTTTATTTTACTTAGATATACTATACAGATCGTTTAAATGGAAGCACACTGATGCGACTCTCAGCTGTATAGCTCATTCTGTTTACTTAGATATAAAATATTGTATAGTTTATTTGCTTTATTTATTTAGATATAAAAATATTGTACAGTTTATTGGCTTTATTTTACTTAGATATACTCTAATACGGATCGTTTATATGGAAGCACACTGATGCGACTCCCAGCTGTATAGCTCATTCTGCTTACTTAGATATAAAATATTGCATAGTATATTCGCTTTATTTTCTTAGATATAAAATATTGTATAGTTTATTTGCTTTATTTATTAAGATATAAAATATTGTATAGTTTATTTGCTTTATTTACTTAGATATGAAAAATTGTATATTTTATTCGCTTTATTTACTTAGATATAAAATATTGTATAGTCTATTCCCTTTATTTTACTTAGATATACTATACAGATCGTTTAAATGGAAGCACACTGATGCGACTCTCAGCTGTATAGCTCATTCTGTTTACTTAGATATAAAATATTGTATAGTTTATTTGCTTTATTTATTTAGATATAAAAATATTGTACAGTTTATTGGCTTTATTTTACTGAGATATACTCTAATACAGATCGTTTATATGGAAGCACACTGATGCGACTCCCAGCTGTATAGCTCATTCTGTTTACTTAGATATAAAATATTGTATAGTTTATTTGCTTTATTTATTTAGATATAAAAATATTGTACAGTTTATTGGCTTTATTTTACTTAGATATACTCTAATACAGATCGTTTATATGGAAGCACACTGATGCGACTCCCAGCTGTATAGCTCATTCTGTTTACTTAGATATAAAATATTGTATAGTTTATTTGCTTTATTTATTTAGATATAAAAATATTGTACAGTTTATTGGCTTTATTTTACTTAGATATACTCTAATACAGATCGTTTATATGGAAGCACACTGATGCGACTCCCAGCTGTATAGCTCATTCTGTTTACTTAGATATAAAATATTGTATAGTTTATTTGCTTTATTTATTTAGATATAAAAATATTGTACAGTTTAGTGGCTTTATTTTACTTAGATATACTCTAATACAGATCGTTTATATGGAAGCACACTGATGCAACTCCCAGCTGTATAGCTCATTCTGTTTACTTAGATATAAAATATTGTATAGTTTATTTGCTTTATTTATTTAGATATAAAAATATTGTACAGTTTATTGGCTTTATTTTACTTAGATATACTCTAATACAGATTGTTTATATGGAAGCACACTGATGCGACTCCCAGCTGTATAGCTCATTCTGTTTACTTAGATATAAAATATTGCATAGTATATTCGCTTTATTTTCTTAGATATAAAATATTGTATATAGTTTATGCGCTTTATTTTCTTAGATATAAAATATTGTATAGTTTATTAACTTAGCTATAAACTAATGTATATTTTATTCACTTTATTTACTTAGATATAAAATATTGTATAGTTTATTTGCTTTATTTACTTAGATATGAAAAATTGTATAGTTTAATCGCTTTATTTACTTAGATATAAAATATTGTATAGTTTATTCGCTTTATTTACTTAGATATAAAATATTGTATAGTTTATTCGCTTTATTTACTTAGATATAAAATATTGTATAGTTTAATTGCTTTGTTTACTTAGATATAAAATATTATAGTGTATTTGCTTTATTTACTTAGCTATAAAATATTGTATAATTTATTTGCTTTATATACTTAGCTATAAACTATTGTATAGTTTATTCTCTTTATTTCCACTGGTGCATTGTGCAGTGATCTGTGTCTGTCATTGACCATACCTTCCTTTGCTGTTCCCTCTTAAACCTTGCAATATAACCTTACAAAATAATTCAATAGTGTGAATGGATGTTATTTATGTTGGTATGGTATGATCATGTGACTGCATCAAAATGAAACAGTGATTATAAAACTGGAACAGTCCTAGTTTAATCAGCTACCTTCCTGTCACCCTCCAGCCACGTTTCTCTTCGACTAGTCCCACAAAGTTCAACTTAAAAAATCCTAACTTTTCCAATCTCTCATTTTAGGAGTCCTATATTTACCAGTCAGGGGCTTTCGCCCCTGGCTCGCTGAAGCGCCATTTGGCGGAAACAGCTATTTACAGGACAATCAGTCAGTCGGTTTAATCAATGAAAGAATGTTCTGGTTTTCCTTCTCTCTCAGGTGTCTCGTGGCAGTAGCAGAGCAATACTTTCCTCCCAACTATTTCGATGCGAGTCTGATCGGTGCCCAGGCCGACCAGAGCGTATTGAAAGATGTCCTTGAGATCATGCTGCCCGACCTCCATGCACACCTAGATGATGTAGGAGTCGAGATGTGTTCCTTCACACTCAACTGGTTTCTTGCCATGTTCTTTGAAGCTGTTCCATTCCAGGTAAAAAAGCAAAAAAAAACTGTTCAATCAGTCAATGGTTAAATGTTGAAAGTTGAAGCTTCAAGGAGACAGCTAATTAGCAGCTACTTTCACCTGTTAAGTGGTGACTGGGCAAGGAGGAGGGGAACAAGGAGAGAATAGAATTTCTCTGTAGGAAACATTGCCCAAGTGTTTTGAAGGTTTTTTTCATGAATAAGATATAAGGTTGAGTTTGTTTGGAAATTGTAGTAAGGAAAATTAGAAGCTGCTGTTAGTAAGGATACAGTATTTGATGATTTTTTATCTGTTTACCAATTGATCCTGTAAATCCAGTCTGGTTATAGTCTTGCAAGGCAATGTTTTTTTCTGTCATATTTTTTTTTAATTTTATGATGTTTTTGCTTTTCAGACTTTGCAGAGAATATGGGACTGTTTCTTGTTAGATGGCCTTCCAGTCCTCTTTCAGTTTTCTGTTGCTCTGCTGAAGTATCATGAGAAGGCTCTTTTAAAGAGGAAAGACATCTTGGCATTCCTGAAAGACACTAAGCTCCTGGCTAGGCTGACATTTGACATTGAAAAGATCGTGGAGGTAATCCACATATCTATTATTGTATATATTGTTGTAATCCACAGAGCTTGAGAATTGACTTAAAAACTGTGAACTGAAAAAGCTAACAAATAGGAGCAAAGAAGAACGACAGCCAGACTGGACTACGAAGATATTTTTTTTTCTCTAAAATTCTTTGATAGATACTGAGGGAGTATGGTAGTAGGAAGGAATATTAATCTGACATAAGAGGATTTACATAAGATATAAATTATATATATATATTCCGAGGGAGCATGATTGTAGGAAGGAATAGCTTGCAAGCTTTGCATTAGTCAGACGTTATAGGTTTTACATAAGATATATATTATATGTATATTCTGAGGGAGCATGATTATAGGAAGGAATAGCTTTCAAGCTTTGCATTAGTTAGATGTAAGAGGTTTTACATAAGATATATATTGTATGTATTTTCGGAGGGAGCATGGGTGTAGGAAGGAATAGCTTGCAAGCTTTGCATTAGTCAGACGTTATAGGTTTTACATAAGATATATATTTTATGTACTTTCTGAGGGAACATGATTGTAGGAAGGAATAGCTTTCAAGCTTTGCTTTAGTCAGACAGAGGTTTCACATAAGGTATATATTGTATGTACATTCCGAGGGAGCATGATTGTAGGAAGGAATAGCTTTCAAGCTTTGCATTAGTCAGGCATAAGAGGTTGCACATAAGGTATAAATTATATATGTATATTCCAAGGGAGCATGATTGTAGGAAAGAACAGCTTTCAAGCTTTGCATTATTCAAACAATAGAGGTTTTACATAAGATACATATTGTATGTATTTTCCGAGGGAGCATGATTGCAGGAAGGAATAGCCTCCCGCCGACATAGTTTAGGGGCTTCCTAAAAAAATGTGAACGTTTCAATTTTTGTGTTTTCGCAGATCGTGAAGATCAACCGTGACACCTTTCCGTCTTGGTCGTGGATTCAGGAGAGGCAAGCTCATTACATGAAAATCCTTAGGAAGGTCTATGAGGAACAGGAGAAAGCCAGGAAAGAGTTTGAGAGGCAGGAAGGTCTGAACCAGCACAATTCCAAACCAAGTATGAAGGAGTTAACAGGATCGGAGCATGACTTGCTCATAGACTGGGCGACAGAGTTCAGCCCAGGTAAGCTTAGTCGAAGAAATATGAAACATTTTTAAAGGGATTTCACTTCCAAGACTGATTATATCAAAGGTTATTCAGTTGAATTTGTATTGAGTTGCTTGCTTTATCTTTTTCCATTCTAAATCAGACTGTTAAATCACCTCTGTGAATCTCTGTTTCAAATAAACGAAAACAAACAAGCAGTTTTGACATATTTTTTGCTTTCCTTAAGCATCATTTCTGTGTTTGGAAACTTTGATGACAGCAGATTTTGTTGAAGTGAAGTGTCTTAGTCAGCTGTTAATGATCCAACCTTCGGGGGTACTCGTGAGTTTAGGTTACAAACCCATCTCGTGAAGAATACTTGAATGGCTAGTCTGTTAAAATATTGCAAAGTATTGGACAAGTTCAAGACCACCCCTTTAAATTTTTGTATGTATATTACATGGTTTGTCATTTAAAAATTGAGCAACCATTTATGTTTTCCTTTTTTTTTCACTTTTTTATTGCCAGGTAAATTACTTGTCTGCAGGAGTGATGTTAAACAGGGTTGGATAAGCAGAGTTGATGTGCAGCTGAGGACGAAAGAGAACTTAGGTGTCAGGGTAAGGATTTGAAAAATCTCCTTTTACGTTTTTGAAAGAAGTAAGAAGACTCATTCATTAAACACAGTATTCTCCAAGTGAAATTGCAGATGACAACAATATAAAACTTTTGTATTACTGGATAGTACTGTAAAGTACGAAGTAAGGAAAATTATAAGCCACTTGTATTGGTAATTATTATATTATTCTTTAAACATTCATTACTTTTTTTCATGTCTTTCAAGTTGGGTGGATTAAATCTTCTACTTACATGATCTGTTCTAGCTGTCTGGATGTTTCTTTCCTTATGACCTTTGACACAATATCACTAAGTAACGAATTACCTGTAATTAGGAAAGGTATCATCACTTTGAGTCATTGTCGTTGCCTGACAATACTGAAGTTGTGATGATCGATTTCATACTTCATTATCTTGTATATTTCTGAACTAAGGAATAGATGAAACACTGCTGCTGCCATCAAAGTTATATCATGAAGCGATAAATTGCGGGCGAAAGTAAAAGGCAGTGTAGAGTCACCAACTTTCGAGTAAGCATAAGTTTTCTGTTGCGTTACCTGAAAGTACCGCATTGTCAAAGTATATTTCTATTTTAATGGTATTCTTTGCTAGAGCTGTTTCATTACTTTTGTAAGTTGTGTTTCACAGAAGGGGTGTGGTAAATCTTACATGACAACTGCATTCCTTGATAAGATTTAGATATACTTCCAAACAACTATACAAATTGGAAAGCAGTCTTTTAATGTGTTTTTTACCTTCTATTATACTTCAGATGGATAGTCGTGTGATGTGCATCACCATGGCTGGAGAGAACCTGATGCTGGTTGGTACCCTCTCCTGGTATCTCTACGCATATACCATCAACACCAGGTATGACTCATCGGTCTTATTCAGTGTCATGTTGTTAAACTATTGGAGATGCACCTAATCTTTAAAACTTTTATCACCATCAAACAGAGTTATAAACGAGTCATTTATTTTCAAGGTCAAAACTGAGACACCATCACAGGATATTTCCAGACTTATATATCTCTGTTGAGAAAGAAAAACTCACATATTTACACAAATCTTTTAATTTTTTTGAAAAATGGGTGGCTGAAGTTATGACGCATTACAAAACTGGTATCAAGTTATTATACTTAAGCTTCATTGCATATCTCTACTGTTAACTTCCTGTATTGCAAGAAGTTTCCGATTTTCTGTTTATCTACAATGTTACTTATTGTTTATAACATATCTGTTCCGTTTCTGTTTGCATGTATTCTTTTCAATTATGCTGCCGACAACATTGCCATGTTTTATATCTGCTATGTTAACTTAGTATA
>JAIPMN010048357.1:0-12648 GCA_020650975.1 Apostichopus californicus | reverse complement strand
TGTATATAGGAGAAAACACATAGTCATCATTTGTGGCAGATGTATCTGTAGATATATTTAGGAGAAAACACATAGTCATCATTTGTGGCAGCTGTATCTGTAGATATATATGTATATATATAAACAAGAGAGAACACATAGTCATCATTTGTTTTTCAAAAAGTACTTTCCTGGAGGTCTTTACTCTCCAAATTGTTCTCAGTCATTTTTAAGGAACACAATGTCCCAGCAAGGAAAATTTTCCCGAAGCTTGTAATAAACACAGTTTAAGAATTTTGGCCAAAGGTGAACATATTTGAATATCTAGCATATTTGGGGCCAATACAGCATGCCTTTAAGGAATAAGGTTGCCGTTAATGACAAACAGGTCTTACCTTCTACCCAAGTTATTCATAAATGAGTGTTTCCAGTTAGAATGACCTCCATACTGTAAATAAACATAGATGATATTTAATATATTATATCATTTGACTGGGTGTGACGATGGTTTGACAGGAAAGCGAACAATAACATGTTGTTTCTCTCAAAGTGTTGTTCTAATTACAAAGGGCGCAAATTTCATTTGTGTCTGTCCGACTACGTAATAGAATGTATTTGTTGAATGTACTTGTTGAATGTAAGAAAAAGGGTATTATATTTAAATATAGTACAAATTCATAAATATTCAAATATAAGAATTATCAAGAGTTTTAAACAACATTTAGTGCCATATCAGACAATGTTTAAGAAAATGTTAATTGATCTTCACTTTTTTAACTGATAATTCTCCATTCAAGGGATATTCCGTTGGCGGATAATGTCCCTAGGTAAAGTATAGTTGATTGAATGTAACTTATCTTTGACTGGCTAAACGCTCGATTCATACCTGGATTAGATCTCTGTAGATATAGTCTGTAATTTTATATCGGTAAACTGGTCTTCAAATAGGTTTATTTCCTGTTATAGTCTTCTTGTTGCTTTGACCTTAAAACAGACATGTGGAATGTTTGCTTAGCTGACAAGGCTCACTGTATTTAAAATATGCACCATCGTTCTGGAGATATTATGTTCCTCTGTATATAAGTGAGTTCATAATTATAACGAAAAAAAAAACATTTTAAACTGAAGTGCCGTGATGACATCATCACACTATACTGTTGCCAGATGCAGCCACAAGATTCTTAATATTGTTTTCCTCTGTGTATAAGTGAGTTCAAAATTATAACGAGAAAAAACAAAACAACTTTTAAACTGAAATGCCACGATTACATTATTCACCCTATACTGTTGCCAGATACATTCACAAGATTCGTAATATTACTTTCCTCTGTGCGTTAGTGAGAAAAAAAAAAAAACGACCCTATACTTTTGGCAGATGCATTCACAAAATACCACCGACATTTGCAAATTTTGTCTGCATACAAAATGCTTAGAGGATAAGGTTTTGACCTCTATAGATTGCAGAGAAATTACTGCAGTTGTATCAACCAATCAACGTCAGCCATGCATCGGAATTTCCATTTAAAAATTTAAATCCTCAAGTTTCAACTGAAACTGTCAAAAGATAAGAAAGCGCTAAAATAAACAAATGGAAAACATATGGAAATTACATACAGCCTATATAACCGTGAGCCCCTCACGTTTGTTCAACCCAAATTTTGGGTTGAAACATTCACGGTACACATATCACCGAATGGTTATTGATTTATTGCTAGTTTGGAGTGTTGCAACATGAATATTATACCCTAAACACTAACCGTAACCCTAGATCAAGGTTTTGGGCATGCGTATTAAGTTGAAAATGAATTATGGAAGGCACGTCATAGCGAAACCATGTACAGAGAAAACAACGCAGATCAAATTGAAATTACAATATAAAATCGAATGCTTATATATACTTTGGCATACCTTTATCACAGTGTAGTCTTAGGCCCACACGGGTGTACCCGTAACCTAATAACCCGAAATCATATATATTGTGACAGAGTTATTTATTACCCATATCTCTATCTCATCGGTAAGGAAATAAATTTTTTGACCTTCCAATAGGACTCAGTTACATTCAACCAGCATCATGGTTAATCATACCATCTTTATTATACCGCAATACTTGGCAAGATTGGAAGGAATTTTTCTCAAGTATCGAGATGTAGCCTCCTATAGATATACAGTTTATAGTGTCCATGAATGATAATACCCTATATGGTGTATTGTACGTGATCCATCAAAGTACATCTAACTTTATTCCTTTTTTTCTATATCCATAGATAAGTGGAAATTTAACAGTTTACTTTGCCCTTTAATATTCTTCTTTAAGAAGCCCTTCTGCCAGGTTATTAGCTCTTCATTGCGCCACTGTCTATTAACCAGAAAGCCAGTTAGCTTTGTGATTCATTGCCATACAATGTGTTCAAATTTCCACATAACTGTTTGACTAATGTAGAGTTGAAAGTGAGTTAAATTTGTCCAAGAATTAACAGAAAACCAGAAAAGATGTGTGGCAACGTTCGTGGACAACAATCATGTCATTCCTTCATAAGCCTTTTTTCAGTATATACATAGAATTGTTTCAATATCCAGAAATTGAGCTGGCTAATCCCTTCAATAATTGTAAAGAGTAACATGACATTGTTTCTCTCTCACCTCACCTATCCCGGAGTATGGTAGACCGTAGGGGCGCCACAGACGCCCTCGCAACTACTTCTCTCCACTTCTTCTTGTCCTCGGCCTCTCGTAGGGCATCAGGCAGTTTGAGGCCTGTCCACTCTGGGATGTTGTCCTCCCATCTTTTTCTCTGTCTGCCTCTCCTTCTTCCTCCCGGTACCTTGCACTGCAGGATCGTCTTAGCCAGTCCTGTCGATCTTGTGACATGGCCATACCATCTCAGTTTGCGTTTTTTCACAATGGTGAGGAGGTCATCGTAGGGCCCGATAGCCTGGCCAATTCTGCTCCTCACTTCTTGATTGGAGATGTGGTCCCTGTAGGAGATGTTGAGGAGTCTGCGGAAGCATCTCATTTCTACAGCTTGTATCCTCCTTTCGATGTCTGCTGTCAGGGCTCACAGGCGTAGAGAAATATGGAGGTGACAAGGGAGCGCATCAGTCGGATCTTCGACCGGAGGGTGATGTTCCTGTCCTTCCAAATTAGCTTCAGTTTCGTTACTGCTGATGTTGTCTGTGCAATCCTGGAGAGTATTTCTGGCTTTGAACCTTCATCTGTTACTATTGCTCCCAGGTACTTGAAGCTCTGAACCGTTTCCAGCTTTTCGCCATTGGCCCTGATATCTACGTTGATGCCATCGCTGCTATTGGTCATCGGCTTGGTTTTTGTGCATTGATCTCCATCCCGTAGGCTGCCGAGGTCTTGTCGAGGCGTTCCACTAGACTGGAGAGCTCTTCTTCTTTTCCTGCAAGGGCATCAATGTCATCGGCAAATCGTAAGTTGTTACATGTTCTGCCACCGATGCTCACTGTCCCTTCATGCATTTCCAGAGCATCCGACATGATTTTCTCGAGGAAAACGTTGAAGAGAGTAGGCGACAGCAAGCAACCTTGCCGGACTCCGACTGTTGTCCTGAACCACTCCCCTATTGCACCATTGAAGTTGTTTATAGTTGTTTAAACACTGTGAAATATTTTTAAGAAAATGGCCGATTTTTTCCACCATTTGAGATAACCTGTTGACCCCTCAGAGGGTGAAAAGTGATAGGAGGTTTAAGTGCACGTTTAAAGCACGAGTATGACATATGGCGCAGATTTCATTACCTGGATGCCAGGTATGTTTCGTTGAAGACCCATAGAACCCCTTAACAGACTAAACGTAAGTGAATTTGACCAAACTATGTTCATCCAAAGAAAATCATAGCATGGAGAATTCGCAGATTAATTGCAGCTTCAATTTTATCAGACTGTGATGCCTGTTGACCTCATGTGACCTTTGATTTCTACCAATTTCAATATTATTCTTGCACTCACCAAGTTATATCTACATACTAAGTATGAAGTTCGATGTCCTTCTTGTGTTATCGTGTTTACAAGATTTTCAGATGTTGACCACATTGACCTTTGACCTCCACCAATTTCAATAAGGTTTTTGTACTCAACAAGCTGAATCTACATAGCATGTACGTTTTATTGACTGGATTGAAGAGGGCCGCCATCGGCGCAGAACCATATCATGTTTCTACGTGGCGAAGTACCCAGATGTGGCAACATTTGTTCTTAGTGATTTTGAAGCACAAAATACATTTTAGAAAGAGGAATTAGCTAAAATATATCTTGCAAATATATTCTCTTTCATTCTTTTCTTTTAGCTATTTATTGATTCATATGGATGGGTCACTACCTCCGACACTCCCTCGCCTACCACTCCAGTTGATACGCTTTTGTTTTAGTAAGCATAATGCTATATAATTTGCCAAATTCTTACCAGTGTCAGTGAAGGACTTCGGTGAGCGTCCAATCGCAACCGAGGAAAGAATAATCGCTAACATCGACACGAACACGACAAATAAAGTGACTACGAAGAAGTAAAACCGTGGAACACCGCATGTATCCATTGGTTTAGTTTCATTATTCGTGGAACCAGAGATCATCCCCAATGTATCCGAGTGAACTAACGGAACCATTCTTTCTTCGACAGGCATCTTTACTTTCTGACAAATCAAAACAGGCTAGGCTATACCTGAATGTGTCAGGCAGTGATCAGGCGTAGTATAAGGTTCAAAATAACTTCGAACTCACGTCTTAAATGAAACATAACCTCACATTCCATGGAGGGAGGCCAGAAGTATAGTAAATATTGACGGCAAATCACGTACAGGACTCGTCCTCTGTTCAGTGTTTGGTCATGACGCAACCATATCATATGATATTGTCATATGTGGAATCTATTGAAGTGCGCAATATAAAAACAAGGGGGTCAGTTTGAAAAAAAAGATCGTTGAAAGAGGTTAGGAGCGATAGCAGATGGAACGTATTTCGTCACAGGCATGGGCAAAGGCAAACGACCAACCTAAAGGGGTGAAGAAATGAGCTTACTTGATTGGGAGGGGGTGGGGGGGGGGGAATCTCTGGTGGGAAGATACCAAAAAACCATTGTGCTATTAACCATATATAAAAATCACATGACATTACCCCCGTGTTTTTGCCATTATATGGTATATATATTGTTGGCATATCGAAGTTCGCAGTCCCTAACATTCCTTCTTTTTCGTTCCCCGGCACATAATCCTTTGCCCGAAGGTCACCGCCCTACATTTTCAGTATTGCATATTCTATTCCTTTCCGTGACCTTTCAGGTCAAAGAATCTACATATACAATGGCGTGGCTTGATTTCTCTTGGGGAATGGATTTTAGCATCAATATTGATAGAAAAACTAGAAAATGGTTTCATTTTGGTAAACTGTCTACTTCCCTTCTGTCTGTTACCATTGGACTTTTATTCAACAGAAATATTCCAGTCTAATTTCCTAATATCTGGACATGTTTTCTTCACGGGTGACCTCAGGGATTACCTTTGACGAGGTTTAGCAATTTGAAGTACTGAAATTGGGAGATAATATGGGTGACCCAGAGGAAACTGTACTTTTTGACTAACGAATGAAGTCCGTATTCTAAGTATCCTGGTGAAATTTGCATTCAATTCTTACCTATCGTTTGGGAGATAACGAGATTGGAAGTTGATATGTTCGTACCAAAAGTGAATGTGACGCAACCATGTGCGATGTCATACATGCACACTGTTTAATGATTTTATTTTAAACTCTGCTTCCGATTGTCTTCAAATTGGGATACAGTATACAGGCTGTGTATGTACATTAAAATATGTAAAATGTCTCGAATGCTTCAGAGTATTTACTAAATTATAACACATCAGAGTATTTCTTTGTAATCTGTTGTCAAACATATAAAGAACAAATCAGGGGCTGAACACCTATTGACCCCACCCCATACCCCACGACCCCATACCCCACGACCCTATAACCCACGGCCCTGTCTGTTGCACATATAAGTAACGCCGCGGTTTCATACCTCTTTTTGTTTGATATCAACGATAAATTCTTCTATTGAAGGATAGTGGCGAGCGTTGGATTTGTCAAAACCCTGCGAATTGAAGGGAAATATATATTTAGCAAAAATAAAACCCTATTATACAGTAACGGTGCACTGTCAAGGGAAGGAAATTTATCTCTTGCATTGTCTAACTATTTTCTTTCAGACAAAGGAAAACTCTCCTAAGAATATCAATGATACTCTGACATGATTATTTACCTATTCAAACATTTACTATTTCGGAAGTTGGTAAGACACTGACAAGGATGTGTTCAGGGTCCGTTAGATATGTTAACAATTTGATTCCGCGGCTTGAAAACAAATCAAACAGCAAGTCCTGCCTCTCCGTTAATTTCCTTTCCGTGCTTCGTTTGCCTCGCATAGCTTTAGTATTGGTCAGCGGCGTCTACGCAGGGAGTGGGTATGGGTTAACATGCACCCACCCCCATAAAAATGTTTGGGGTCCCCTCCCCAAATTATATTTGCCATGTGTTCAGGAAAAAATGGATGGAAGATACACGACTCTTTCGCCATGCAAGTACAGCTTCAGGGATATGTGTGTTTGCAGAAGCCGCGTATGGTTACCAAACAACTGGTGCGCATGTTAGGTTTACCTTGAGATATGTTACAGCGCGATACAATATCGGGCGCTATATATAAATGCTATAGCGACGAAAGGGGCCGGGCGCACTTCCTTATCTCTGCTTTTCCCACTGTACAACGGTTGTTCCCTGTTTGTACACTTAGATTTGTTGTAGCGCAATACAAATATCTTTGTGCGCATTACGCAGAAAGTTTCTAAGACGATAACGTACAAATTAGCCTCCATATATACATGTAACACTGTATAGATATGTACAAACACGCTACATCATCGCGTTACAACCCAGAGATAATTCACGCACATTGAGTTCTTCTCATTGAGCGCGGTCATCATCAGGAAAAACACTGTATTGATATTTGCGCGCATTAAAAGGCATCGTATTCGCACGCAAACACTAATATACATGTGTGACGAAATAAAGGTTGTGTACCTTAACAATGACAACAACAACATTCACATTAATAACACAGTATTATAATCGTTTTTCTATACGAGTGTTACACACGTATATACTTCCGAAAGCTTCTTGAAATCTACGGGTTTTAATTAAAACATCATCAGAATGAATCAAAAAATTACTTTTGATTTGCTTCGCTTGGCTGGTAAGTACATATAACTTTATGAATAACCTTTTTGATTCCAATAAACTGTTAAACTGGTCCTGCCAATCAACCATTGCAAAGAATTTTTGCCTGCCCCCCCCCCCCCAATGCAATTATCCTAATTAGTACTTACTAGTTGATAACAATAATAGCATCCGCCTGATTATTATATACAAAGTTAATTAGGCTAAGGTACATCTGCTGTAAGCTGTTGTACAAGTTTTATCCTTGGTAAAGTAACGTAATTTCTCGAATATTATCGATGTGTGATATATGTAAGTAGCTAACGTTATCTGTTCTGAGCATGCTCACTATATACTTGCGTTATGAGGCAAACGCATTCAAGCAGCTATAGCCTGTTCTGATTTTGTTGACGGGTTGTAGGCGGAATTTTACGAATTAAGGGCTGTGGATGTGGATTCGTTGAAAACAATGCCCACATACGTGGGGAGGGGAAGGGGGGGGTTGCAGTTCTGAAAATTTCAAAGTTTACACGCCAAATGGTGCATTCAGAGATTTATTTAAACTATACGTTTGGGTTTTTTTCGGTCTAAACGCAAGGTGGTGCTAATGAATACTTTTGAATGGTAAAACTATCAAGTTTGTAGGCAAATGGGAAAAGCCAGCGACAGACAACAACATGATACAACAATGGCTTTAATTTACTTTATCATTCGTAAATAACCTTCAATTCCTTTTACAGGATTACTTGGCTTCTGTAAAGACTCCAAAAATCGCCAGGCTGGACGAGAGATAGATACAGTGTTTGATACACTGGCCTCAGATGTTAGCTCTTTGTTAAAGTAAGTATTTTACGACATAATGGTCGGAGACACATGTGTTGTAGGATAATCAGTCGTTTCTCAAGGACTCGGACCGAAAGCTATGCCTAGCGCCCCCTCTCCCCAGATATATACATTTGTCTTCCACACCCCTATCCCCCAATAATTGGCACGAAAATTGATATCATAGATGTTTCCATGTGACGGTTATGTAAGTCTACAACAGGCTTCTTGACTTCTCTCCTTCATTGACTCAACTGTGTCTGGTTTAATTAGAATTTAGTTCCAAAATTTCGATTTTAACAGCTAAAGCAACTCTTATTCCATTTCGAAGTATCATATCGACAAAAGCAAACAATAATTCTCTTAACTGGTTAGGAGTTGTTCTTCGCAAAGTTCTCCGTCATATAACCCAAAGATAATGGTTGGGTTTGAGTCGACTCTAATCTGGACATTATTTCACCTTTATTGCAGGAGTTATCAGGAGATTGAAGATCAGAATCTCAAACTGAAACAAGACCTTCGTTCCTGTCGTTGCCGAGGAGCAAGGTCCTCCCACAATGGACCAAATGGCAAGGAAAGGAAGGTATGTTGCTCATTTCTATATCGTTTAGTAAAATATTTAATGATCATACTTGACTTATCATGGTCTCTATTTGATTGCAATGAAGGAAGAAATATGCGTTTGGTGAACAGGAGCGCAACCACGTATACGTCGGTGGCGGGGTGTTATCCTCACCCCTCCCCCACTCCCTCCCCGCAGGTAGACGGAATATTGCAACATTCCTACAAATTAATGTTTGTTATTTCTGATCATTTTGTAGATATGAACTTCTATTATCCATAAGAATGGAGTGTTACTATATATTGAACAAATAAAGGACAGTTTTGCTGCGATTTGTTCGAATATAGTCAGTTACTGCCGATAGTGTAAGCCATTCTTCTGACGGCAACTTGTATGCATTCCCCATATTAATCGTAAGCCCGATACGTCCCTATAGTGATAAAAAGTAGCACCACCAGGCCACCCATGCCCTTCAAACCATCCCTTTATGTCCTTTTGTTTCAAAGTTTTACACATTTGATGTTTGTTTTCACAGAGGAGACATCAAAGCACTTCATCCTTTGGCCGAAATCACCAGCAACGTCACAGCAACAGCAATGGTGACAACGGTGGTGCTGCTGGTAACATTAGTGGTGCCTATTATTACGGCGGCGTTGCTCACACCAATGGCAGTAACAACCACGGTCACACAATCGGTAACAGCAATAGTATTGGCTCCAAATCTAGTTCCAGTCACCAGATAGTTGTGCCACATGACGTCATGGTCAAGGCGCAGGCGGAAATGCGACAAGCCGGTTACGAGCTTCTTGATCAGCTTGGACACGGTGGCTTTGGTTTGGTCTACAGAGGACGACCACTAAACACCAAGTCAGGTAAATATAAATGATTTATTAAAGTATTTGCCATACGGAATATGCTAGAACTCAAATAATGGTCAGTTGTGCCTAAACTTCCATAGGCACGTCCCTGCCACCTTATCAAAGCAATTCCTCTCGCTGATAGAACTAAATTCTCTAATTTAACCATCCTTTAATTATAAAGTTTTACAAATATGAAATAAAAGGCTTCACTCTCAAGAAAAGTGAAAACTTTAGACCTTTTCGAAAAATTTAGAAATTTGGCTTTTAGTTGATAGCCTGCTAAAGTATGCACAGTCCATCGCCCTCTGACCTATAAATCTATATACCTTTAAATATCATAATGGTATTGTTTTCACCTGTCAGGTTTCCATGGTTTTCGTATAGTCTCAATATAATTTGATATCGTCACACTTTGCACCCATCACGTGACTTAATATAGGTATTACTTCGCATCATAACGCTATAGTTTGGAATATCTTACCTTGCTGTAACACCGGTTTAAGAATCTGTATTCGTATCTTCAAAGGAGGTTGCTATCAAGTTCACCAAATGCAGTGATATTCATTTATGGACCACTCTTCCCAATAGCCCCGTACAGATACCGTTAGAGGCAGCAGCTCTTGTGGCGCTGGAATCTGTGACCAGTGTTGTGGACCTTCTTGGCTACGGTAACATTTCCTTAGGCAATGATGACGTCTTCACTCTTGTGATGGAGAAACCAGCCGGTTGCCTCTCATTCGCTTCATATTTAAGACGACAAGTACCGCTGTCTGAATCTAAGGCTTTCTTCTTCCTCCAACAACTCGTTTCCATGGTGATGGCTATCCATCGATGTGGCTGGGTACACGGAGACCTGAAACCCAGTAACTTGTTGCTCTGTGCTCAGGACCAGCTTAAAGCCATCGACTATGGACTAGCCAGGGAGGTTGTCAATGATGAATGTATCGTACCCGCAGCTGGTGGGACACTGTTATGGAACATACCACCCGAGCGACTAAACGGAGCGTGCGACTTGGTCAAGTCTACTGTCTGGTCTGTGGGTGTCATCTACTACTACATGGTCTTTGGTAAACTACCATTCGCGTCTCTTAGGGAGGCAAAAGACCGCCCTCTTAGATGGCATCACAACATCTCTAGTGGAGCTCAATTTATGCTACAACGTTTATTGGATCCAGAACCGAGCAGACGAGTGGCTATTCAAGATCTAGAACAACTGATCCAGACAAACGCTCCTCCGAGCGGCGTCCTGGAAATTCGTGGACTGCTTAATTAACCAGCCTCGGCTCCATCAAGGAGAGAAACTTTGAGATAATTCTTCTATTATTATGTAATAGAGGAGTACAATGCACGATGGGTAGCCAATAATTGTTTTCCTTCTGAGAATGACATATAAACTCAGTATTCTAGTGTGGAATTTATTGGATGCCGATACAGACTAAAAGTGCTGCAACGCAGCTGATAACAGAGCAGAAGTTTCGATCCATCAAGAATTGATCAATCAATCAATCAAGTTAGAAGAGAAACTTTGAGATAATTGACTCAATTCTCTGTCAGTATGTTAGTTGAGTGCGGCAATGCATATGGTGGGACGTTATCTTGTTTTTTCTGTGAAGGACGAATAAAACTATTGTGTGGGAAGATGCTTCTACCCTGTCTAAAACAACAGAGTGCATAAATACTCATGCAGGATCTATAACAACTGATGCAGAAGCACAGTGCTGCAAATTCAGCTGATAATTTAGCACAAGCTGTGATCCACCGTGGATCCACCGTGAAGAAAGAGATAAAGAGAGAGTGGATCGATGAAAGGAGAGATTTTGAGATCTGTGACTCATGATCCTTTGGAATATGAAAAAAGTTGAGTGCAACGCATTTTGGAAATAATCTTTGCTTGTCTGTTCTGAAAGTAAACGGAACTTACGAACAAGAGAGTGGTTCTTCAGGATCTATAACAACTGATCCAGACACACAGTGCTCCAAATGCAGCTGATGGCTGAGCACAAGTTTTGATCCTCCGTGGATCACACAGAGAAAGAGAGAGAGATTTTGAGATAATTGACTCAATCCTTTGGCATTATGTAACGGCTGATTGCAATGCTTAATGGGAAATCATCTTTGCTTGTCTGCTCTGAAAGAAAACGGAATTTACGAACAAGAGAGTGGTTCTTCAGGATCTATAACAACTGATCCAGACGCACAGTGCTCCAAATGCAGCTGATGGCTGAGCAAAAGTCTTGATCCTCCGCGGATCAAACAGAGAAAGGGAGAGAGAGAGGAAGATTTTGAGATAATAGACTCAATCCGTTGGCATTATGTAATGGCTGAGTGCAATGTATGCTGGGAAATAATCTTTGATTGTCTGCTCTGAAAGACAATGGAATTTATGAACAATAGCGTGTTTCTTCAGATCTATAACAACTGATCCAGACTCATATGTGTTGTAGTGCAACCTATAATTTTGCGGAAGGTTTAACCGTTAACGTTGATTACGGAGAGAAACGTTTGAGATATTGACTCAATCTGTTATTTATGAACCGGTAATAACTGCTTGACCACAGTACATCATGAAAAGTAATCTTTAGTAAATACCTTGTGATCATTATGTTCACCTGTAATATGCGTCAATGTGAAAGAAACATTGTCAATGCATTCTGTACGTGAATGCAAAATAAAGTAAATAATTTAAGTAAAAATAAACTCTTGTGTTTTGCGTATAATTGTTTTCGTTTATAAGTGTCGGTATTGTGAGAGGAGGGGAGGGGAGAGATGGAGGGGGGGGGGAGTTAGTAGGAGTCTTTCGCCAATTAATTCAGCCGCAGTAAAAATTTCAATTCGGTTGAATATGCACGTAACTATGCACAACTCGCATTTACGTAAAGCTTTCGTACGCGATTTACAACGACGCAGAATCGATTAATAAAATAATAATTATGCATCAATCCTTCATGAAACGCCCTCTTCTGTTATAAATTCTAGACATATAAGCTAGCATACTCCGTATAAATGCCCCGTAGATTTACGTCATAGTCATGTGGTCTTTGAGAACGTATACGTACGTACTGACTCACTCCAGTAAATCATTTTCAATCGCTGCTCTTGGAGGACCTAAAGTGGTCTAGAATGTCCTCTTTCAAGCTCATTCAAACCACAAACATATATTTTGTTTTGTATATATATTATGTTTTGTGTATATATATAGATA
>JAIPMN010048352.1:0-25101 GCA_020650975.1 Apostichopus californicus | reverse complement strand
TTGAAACCCATACTCTGTATCTACCCATGTTATCACGGATATTCTTGAAAGAAGGTTCGATGCCTATGTTAATATTCTCACAGATGGTGAACAGACCCAAATTACAGTATTTTCATATCTTAATAATGATAAAAATGGGTACCACTATGTCATTTTTAAATTGGGCAGAATCATTATTTGAATCAATCTCTGACAGTGCTAAAGACCATCCATATTCTGCTGTGAGTGTGCAAAGGTATTCACTGTTGCTAAGATGCAAGAACAGAAGAGGATTAAAAGTGCCATCTTTAAGTGTTTTCAGAGTTGTCCAATTCGGTGATTTGTTGTTCAGGAACTTCAGGTGCCCTGTAGCAATACATATTATTCCTTCATCACAGTGAATTCATTTCTAACAAGACTTGCTTATTGATTACTATTTTACTCCAGATCCCATCCAGCTCTTTCAATCTCTGATCCACAAACTAGCTAGTTTGTTCACATCAATCCACACAGTAGCATAATTTAGAATTTCAGAATTCCCCGACTTGGGTCTGGAGAAAAAAAACAGAAAATCTCAAAATTAGCAAGTAGAACAACTTGATTAATCTCATTATGACACAAACTGTGGGTCATCCAAGAAATCATTTGTTTCAAGAGCTACTTGTTGAACACCATCTGCACAGATATCACCTGATAATGAAGATTGTGGAGAAATTTTCAACCTAAGATTGTTCTATTATGGAAAGCTCTTTACCATTAGGAGATCGTTTTCCAACACATAAGACACTGTCCAAGATTTAAGTTGCAATGGGCTTAATGTTGGTCTACCTGCATACTTACTAGGCCTACAGTAGAGCTACAGTAGTAGTAGCATGGACACTTCGAAGTTCGGACACCTACTGTAAGTCTTAAAACGCCCCAAAACTATATCTTCTGGTATAAATCACCTGAAAATATACTTGATATGGTGGGAGAAGTGTGTTATATTACGATACACGGCCAAACTTTCTTTCCTGCCTATGTCCAGTGGATGACTTTTCTCTTCTTCAATGTGAGGACATAGTGTCAACAGGAGAGGAAATAATTTTTGTTAGAAAACAAAGTTCATTAGATTTAAGCAAAATTCAGAGTAGTGTATAATTCATTCTAGTTCAGAGAAAGGCACAGTATCAAAACCTTCCCATTGCAATTGTAGTTATACCTTCATTGTTATGTGAATGCCTTGAACTGAGTAAAGTAACCGTATCCTTCATGTGATCGGTAGAGAATTTCAAATGATATAATAAGAACTACCTTGCCTTTAGCATGTCAATATTCCATATTGAGTAAAAGATGCGTACAGTTTTGTTTGGTTGCCGCTGCGGCATATGCGGTTACTTAAATGATCGATCAGTATGCATACTGTACGTATTGTAAATCAGTATATATAATTATCGTCTTTTTTAGTATTTAAACCAGGTCCGAAGATAGATTGTAATATTCTAATTGTTTCTCTATAATTATATTTCAAGATGGCGGAGAGTAGCCTCGTGAAAGATCTGCACGATAATTTCCTGCAGTGCGCAATATGTATGGAAGGCTACAAAAGTCCCCGGATGTTACCATGTATCCACAGCTTTTGTCTCAAGTGCTTGGAAAAACTTGCGCAAAGTCTTCAAAACAAACCGTTCTCTTGTCCGACATGTCGAGCGGCAGTGACTATACCCAAAACTGGTTTAAAGGATCTACCGAGTAATTTCCTGTTGGTGAGTTTGATGGAGCGTTTTAACTTGGCGGACACAACAGGATCAACATCCTCATCAAAATGTATTTTCTGTAACGGTATCAAGAATATCCAACGTTGTATCGACTGTGATATGTATGTTTGTGTCACTTGCAAGCAGTTCCATGACAAGATGCCAGACTGTCACGATCATAAGGTAATCCCGATTGACAAATTAAGTGACGAAAATTATATCAAAGGTATCCTGGCTTTAGAAGTACCGCGGTGCAGCGAACATCAAAAGGAGAAACTACGCTTTTACTGTACAACCTGTAGTAAACTTGTTTGCCGAGATTGTGCAATCGTCGGTCATCGAGGTCATGAATGTCTGGAACCTAAGACAAGAGTAAATATTGCCAAACAAAATTTACAGCTTGCTATAGAAAACAGCGGAAAGGCGGTCATATCGGTTCAAAAATTGAGTGCAAATGTCAATGCAGCTACAACAAGTATCGAGCAGGAAATTGCCAACAGTAAACAAAAAGTCGATCAGCAGTATGATCAAGGTATTGAAAGGTTGAAAGCTGACAGGAATACATTGAAAGTAGAACTAGAGGAGATTAGAAAAGAAAAGTGCACTCCATTAAAGGAGATAAAAGATAAAGTCACAAACTGGACGGAGGCGATGGAAAACACTCAGGTAGTGGCGAAGAAGATCATGATAGCAGAAAACCAATGGGATATACTTGGGATGGAGAAGGATATTACAGATGCCTTTAAAAAGCTCCATGACGATGAGGTTGCTCTAAACAATAAACGATCAATGGTTCAAAAAGTGTCAAATACTACAATAAAGTTTTCTCCTTCTGTTATGAGTGCATCCCAGATATCAACTCCAGTAACAGGGATTCGATGTGAACAGGCTTACGGAATACCTGTGGAGCATCTTTTTGCGCGCCACAGGTCTTACCCAAAACCTGTGATAGAAATTCCAGTAAATGAGAATCTACTGGGTACCGTACAACAATCTTGTCGTTAGAGAGGTCATCAGGTCGAACGGAATGCGAGGTATGTAGGATACCATAAAAAAGAATACGAATACGAAAAACACCCCGTTCACTACGTCGGCCTATAGAATAGGTCAATATAAATAAGGACAACACTATATAACTTAGAACGATGTGTGAAAACCCTTGCAACCTACTGCAATATTCTATATATTACAAATGACGTCAGTACGACCGATACTAACACAATAACGAGCAATAGAAACAGCATGAAAATAGAAATCAACATGATTAAAATACAACTAGTTTGATGACCAGTATTCAACGTACCTTAACTCGTGGTCAATAACTATCATAAGTCAAATGAAGACAATATCACGAACTCAAGAGGACCCGACTGAAATTCTTTAACAGGCCACCGACGACCCCAAGATCTCATCCACTTAATTGATAGAGGTGTGAATATTTGGTATATAAAGGTTCAGACGGAACCGGAAGTAAAGAACCGAATAAGTGACGTTGAAGAAGTAAGCGTTCTATAAATGGCAAGCAAAGACTATTTAAATCTCTCCTCTTCTTCTACATCCAGTTTTTTTCCTGAAAGGTTTACCTTTTGTTTCGTTTGGTATTGTTTACATTCTATCAGTAGTTCCATTCTCACTTTTATTTGTTCATGCTGAATGGGTGCTACCCTGTTCCTTGATCTTGGTTGTTCTTCTTCATTTTTGCGCTTGGTTACAAAACCAACCAACATATTGATATTATCTTATGTAATGAATTAAGTTAAAATCTCCCTCCTGGTATAATCGTAACGGACATAAGTGATTAATGATCGATTTACTGCAGCCAACTTTGTTTGTATCGATTTAATTGTACAATAATCTTTCTCATTCGTTTTCTTCTGTTTATGAAAGCAGAAAATCCTGTAAGCATTATGAGTTATGTTATTTTGTAAATGCTTGTCCTTGGTCATATCAGTCATGATCATTGTTCGTGAATATTTTATATAGACTAGCATACTGTATTAGCATAGCCATGATAGACATTTTAAATTAAGGATTAAATTACTTTTACATTTTTTACTGGTGATCAAACCCTGCAATTGAGAAGGAGGGGAATGAGGGTGTGCGGAGGAGGTTGAGAAGTATGAATGACATTGTAGGACGACGCAGTTTTAAGACTCAGTTATATGTCATTTATTCAAGGACTTATTGTTGATAAATTGAATTAGTATACAGTAAATCTAACGCCAAAATGACATCGGGCAGAGTTGTATCCAAGATTTCGCTGCGGTATGAGGGGTGGGGTGTGTGCGTGTGGCGGTGCGGGTATGCTGATGGAAGACGTCAGACATCTAGGGAAGTGAAGGCTGTAGAATATATAAAGGAGAGGTGTGTTCCTGGGATCGCTGTAAATTGAATTAATGTAATGACAATCAATTAGCCGCCTTTACTATTTGCTGTATCCGAACATGGATTAACTTGTAGACTAGTAGCCAATTTAAGAAAAAATCTTGCTCAAATGTTTAACCAGTGGGCACGATAGCTCAACTGCAAATCGCAAAACGGCATATTTGAGTCCATCATATAACTGATCTCAGGCTTTTGCAGGTTTCAGTCATGGTAGTCCCGAATAAAGTGTATCTCCAAATACAAAATACGTCATGGTTAGATGATTTCAGATAACTTTGCTCATGACCAATGACTAAACCTTCGGAATCACACGGCTTTTTTGTAAAGGTCAAAGATCAATTGAGGTCACCAGAGGTTAAAATATGAATACATTGTAAACTCAGTCTATAACTTTAAAGATACACCATTTGAAATGAATTTCATTCTTGGCATGTTGGCCCATCTTAGTGCAAGCTACAAACCTATATATGTGTTGTAGAATGCAAGAGAGGACCGTAGTTTTAGCGGCCCCAAAACGAGAAATAATTTCAAAAAGGAGACGAAACCACATTATTAGACATGTGCTGCCAATTGAATTGACAAAATCATTTATCCAATGAGAAAGGTTATTTTCTTACAGACACAAAACACAAAACACGATCCAGATGGACAATCAACAAACAATTATAATAAGATTCTATAAATTAAATTCCTGGAGTAAGCAATTTTTCGGTCTGGTCTTAAATACGTTTCACTGGAATACGACATGGATTTTTCTATCTGAAAGTATATAACAACATCAGTTTTTCAATATTAAAGAATCAACTTAATATCACGTTGATTATTTCAAGTTATGGTCTAATTTTGACGGAACTGTGACTAGCACACTTCAGTTTGTGCTCACGTTATTGTGGTAATATACTTGTTACATTTGACAAAGCAACAGGTTGTTATCTGGTTGTGTTGTGGTGTTAAAAACTATTAAAACTGTTGGTTATTATCATATTTTTATTGTATGTTATTGATTGCTTAGAGGGTTCGTAGACGAAGCGTCTCATTATACTGTACCCACAGTACAGTAGTTTACCTGGTTGTGGTCCGGTGAGTTTGGAGTATCATGTCATGTCAAATTCTGATGTATTTGTTTTTTGCGTCATTCTGTTCACTCTTTAAGCTTAATTGTATAATTAAGGGGGTTGCTCATTGGTATCATCATTTAAGTATATCCTTAAAGCAGTATACAGTACAGATACAGATTTGTTTCCAGATAATTTCATGTGCAAGTGGAATGAAGGGATGACCGACTTGTATTCAGGATGATTCTGGTGATGAGTAATGATTAAAGTGAAGGGGAGTTGTTAATTAAGTTTGCATTTCTGTATTTATTCAACATAACGTGACATTCATGTTTAAGGGGTACGATCAAGTCGGGTATCGGTTCTTGTATTATGAAATTGTGACTGTTAGGATGTGATTGAAGCGATGGTGATCTGCTGAGTTATTTGAAATGGTCTTATGATGTATCCACTTAGTCAATGGCTCATAATTGCTGTGGACAGTCAAATCAGTTCAAAGGAATGTCAAGTGTTATGGTGGTGGGGTTCTAATGCAACATGGTGTTTTGGGGTTATATTTCACTTAAAGATTCGTTGCCTTTACCGTAATGTTTAATTGCAGAATGTTGGTGGATAATAGCTAGCTATGTTAATGTTGCAAGAAAGCATACTGTATATTGTTTTATTCATATTTCATTTTATCTTGTTTAGAGGCCGTAACTGCTCATTGTATCCTTTGGTATGCTGCATGTTCATCTTGGTTCGTGCATGTTGTCGGTTTGTGGAATATATTGCAGTTAAACAAGATTGGACGGTTTTTAACTTGTCATTAGCGTGACTTGTCTTACTAAAGGTCGCCCATCCAGCCCCTCCCCCGCCCCTCCCTCCCCGATTTATAACGTTATCTTCTACGAGGGGAAGATAACGGGTCTTAGTCAAATCATAGATTACAAAGGCTATATGCTAAATGCAATTACTTATTTACGAGGTTCAAGCTCGCAGTTTTCATAAACAGTGTCATATAATGACGACATTTTTTTCCGGCAGATTAAATCAACAATAATATTTTGTGAAGGTTTAATGTCACGACAACACTATTAAAACTTGGATTATTCATATACAGCAAACGATTCACATTGACGTATCTCGGAGTAAGTGAGGAAGCAGTTTGAAATTGAATTATTTTCTCCTGCAGGATGACTTAATTAAGAAAGTTCAATGTTAGTTGATTAACCCCTTGCATATTTCTAACAATTGAACAGAACACTAATCAGATTGGCTCGCCGCCATCCATACAAGATGTTGACTCTTTGTACATATGTTGCCATCTGACAGCAACATTTCTAAAGTTTATCCACGTATTGACCACAACATTGCTTGATATCTTAAACTACATTACTATTTCTTAACTTTAGTTCTCTGCCGTTACGCTTCGATTATTTTTAACTTCAGGATTGAACATTTTCTATCTTTTTTATTAATACCTGTTCGAGGTGATGGCTGACGATATCGCCCAAAGAAATCGTGAGATAACCCTGTATTGTTCGTTATGCTCGAAACGTTACACGAGTTCACGGATGTTACAGTGCATGGACAGTTTTTGTGGAACATGTTTACAAGACCCCTTACTAATTGTCGAGATAACAGAGTATTATGCCCTACGTGTTATTGAGATTCACAAATGTCAAGTTCAGACGTCGAGACTCTGCCGAAGAACCTGTTCTTAGAGAACAAAATATTGTTATCAAATTTGTTGGAAAGAGATTCATCAGGTAACACATCATCAAATTGTGGTTTCTGCAACAAAGTACCCGGATGCTGGTTTTGTTTTGATTGTCAATTATTCCTTTTTGCTAAATGTGAAGAAGAGCATGATGGTAGTTCAGAAATTGATGACCACACTGTTATGGCTGATGAGAATCTTTTGAGAAAGGTTTCAGAAATAATCGTCAGCAAGGCGCCATTTTGTAATGTTCATAAGACAAAGAGGCTGCCCTTCTTTTGCTGCACATGTGATCAGCTTGTATGCTGGGAATGCACATTGGAGAAAACACATAGATGTCACGATTGTGTGAACGCTAAACGTCAACACAAACCATCGACAGAAAGCTGATTACGTCCGTCCAACTTGGTAAAAGTCAGGCGAAACATTGGACAGACGCCATGAAAAATATCCAAAATGCAACCATTGGGAAATACTTGGGATGAAGAAAACTATCAATGAATGGTATCGAAAACTCGGAGAGGAAGAAATTAGACTAAAGAGTAACCTACGTGATGCAAGGAATGGTATGTTTACCGAAATAAACTTCAGAGGAAGACCCGTGGATCTTAAGAACACAAAGATCGACTGTCAGAATGTCTGATAATGTAAGTCGTGATCGTTCTCATAAATTAACTTCGATCGGAGGAAATGTTTTAGGTTTGATCGAAACGAGCAGAAAGAACTGTCAGACTGGAACATTCAGTGAGCTCTTTGCAAGGAACAGGCAAAATGAAAACACAAATGGGTATAGTGATGAGTGACTTATTAACTAATGGTCAATGTACTTTGTTCCTTACATTGTATTGTAAACTCATTTTCTTAGCTATAGAACAGATGTGTTACAAAAGAGGAAAATTTCGTTAATTTGCGATGTATATAGCACTGGCCAACAAACAGTTGAATATAAGTCATTGTTTTTATCTATCTAATTAGCAGCTAATTTTCCATTCCGATGCATTGGTGTTCTGAAAAGAATACATTGTGGGTCGGGGCGGGGCGGGTAGGGGGGGGGGCATTTTGAGATGCGTTTGCGATAAATCAGAGTGACGTGTCCCACAGCTCTTCAAAGTCTGTGCCTTCCCCTGCTCCATTTTGAACCTTCTTCCGCCACTTGTATTCATGTAACCACTCCCTTAACTACAGGAATATGGACCTAACCCTACAAAGTTATTGCTTTTTTTTTCAATTTTATACCTAGAATTGGCCACCTTATTTCCTTATTTTGACATAAACCTAAGGGTATATACAAGGGAAAAACTGAATAAGCAAACAGCCTCATTGATTTTGCATGTATCCTTCACAAACAGGAATATTTTTTGTACTGGTATTTGCCAGCGAAGATGATGATAAACTGTTAGTGAAAGCACGATCGTTGTAAAATCACTCGTTTGAAGTTATAGAGAATAAAATTCACAAATTAAGACTTCTCATCTCATAGTTTATATTTTAAAGATTATGACAATAATTGGTCCCTGCCGGTACTAGTAGACTTATGTGTGCTCTTTAATTTAAGATTATCAATATTATAGAAGAAATAAAAACATATAATGGCTCATTTAATGAACTATACACAGTACAAAATCCTTAAGGTCTATCTCTCATCCAAACAAATTCATTATTTGCAGATCAAAATAAACAAGGAAACCGTGTTGCTTTTGTAGGAATCAATGACATGGTAACTCCACAAGAAAAGAAAAAAACTGCTTAGATGTACATGTGAATTGATCTGTAGCTTTACACTAGTATAAATTCAAAGGTCAAGTTAGTTGTTGTTAAGGTAAAGGGTTAGTTGAGGTCACCATCTGTCAGAGCCTGATAATTCTTAGAATGGAATAGCTCTATATGTATATAGCTTGGTCGCTTGGATGTACTTTGAGTTCATACATAGGAAAGCCTATCACGAGCTTTGATGAACTTTATACTCAATATAATCGATCCTATTAACTAAGTCCAATTATTTCAGGAGTGCAAAGGTTATTGGAATTTGGAGGTCAGCAGAGGTCAAAGTAAAATATCTTGCAAGTAGAGATACTCCAAAATTAAAGCTTGGTGACATTTGCACTTGGTATATTAAGTACAGTTAGTAAAACTTGTACATAAATCCTATAGTTTGTCTATTTAAAGGTCAAAGATCATTTTTGACAGGCAAAGAGTTCTCTGATCATGTAAACCATGAAAAGAGTAGAGAATGCAAGCATTTTGCTGACCATGTAATTGAAGCCAATTTTGGTCATACCTTGAAATCTTGGCTGCAGTGTTATATTTAATAGTCTCATGTGTCTCAGTGAAGGGAATCTCTAATTAATAGCAGGATTTCTAAAACTGATGATAAATGTTGTTAAACATGAGGGGTTTTGGGATGTATCAAAGTCAGTACCAACAGCAGCAGCAACTGACCATTTTCTGAGATGATTGGGTTATGGATTTAACCATTTAAATAGCGACTTTCTTCCAGTCACTGGATTTATAAAATGTTTATATATCAAAAATAATATTTTGGTAGGTTCTTTGAAGAATGGGCAAAGCAGACTTATCACATATGGAGGATTTATCGCGGCTATTTCAGAACAGTGGTCATCTGGCGGCATCAATGTTAGACCGTGTACATATCACAAATATCATTTTTGGGGCGGTAGAGTAGTGTTTAATATCATTTTTTACATCTAAACTTATACTGTGGAGCCTATTTCTTTTATGTAGTTGCTTTACTATGTGTTAATAAAATATATACATAGAAGCTGGTGGCAGCATGTGTTTAGAACACTATACATCATGTGGAGCATGTGCTCATTTGGCTGTCTGCTTGTCATTATGATTTTATATGAAATATGGGCATGGGACGAAAGAAATTCCTGTCAGTAATTTTAAATTATATTGCAAAATTGTTTAGATTAATAGGAAACGTCATTATTTTAGCTATAATACAATACGAAACAAGTCTGTGTGATCGCATGTGTGGGTGTGTATGTATGTATGTATGTATGTATGTATGTATGTATGTATGTAGCGAATTGGTTAATTTTGTCGTGAGCCAGTGCAATAGCTGGACCCAGTTTATTGGAGTTCACCAAAGGGACCCTCGCAGACTAACATTAAACGAATTTATCATACTAAATGTAATGATTGTTTCGGTGTATTGATAAAGTCTGCTGTGTTCGCTTTCCACAACACCAAAAGGTGCTAGTCGGAGCCCAAATCTCAAAATCGAATAAGAGGTAGGCCAAAAAACTACGAATTGAGTTCATAAACTAATTAGAACGCCTTAAGCTTTAGCATGGGCTGTCCATGCAAGTGTCTCACCAGGCAATATTTGGAAAGACAGAACTTTCAAATCAAATACAAAAGCAACCACGGAAATATCCAACAGTTCCTGTAACAGACAAACTATGCGACAGTCAGATAACTCCATAGGAATGACAATAAACTTACATCTCAGTTAACAACCTAACGTTAGCCTTACTTATAAGGCACGAGTAACCCAGTGATCAACCTAAACTAGTTAACCAAACATGCACAAACTGAAAAAGCGCTAATTTCTAACAATAAACACAACCAGAAGTTATTAAAAGAGCCTTACCAATTAGTCACAATTCAGTATGGTCTAGACATATGGCTGAACAGTATCTGATTACAATGGTTAGGGTGGACGATGTCACCTCATAATTTACATAAATTACACCCACTACAACTAGATAACTACGCTCACCCCGGAACTTAGTACCATATCTGACTATAGCAACAGCATACACTAAAAGCACAATCATATGAATAAATCGACCACGAATCTCGACCCCCCCCCCCCTATCAGAATAACACTGCTGCAGAACCATGGGTTCACTGAGTAAACATCCAACGTTAACAACCAGCTGTTTCAGTTAACATGACACACCGCAGCCTACCCAAGCTTTTTGCAAGAATCACACACATATAATACAAAACATATATATGCCAGGATACTTGTTAGTATAAACCTTGTTGGATAAGAATAAGGTGTAGGGAGCCAATCAATTCCAAGTAAAAAAAAATATCCCAAAAATGTGGAAAGTCAGGACAATGGGATTTTAAACGGTTAATGACTACAGTATCTTACATATGAAAAGAGCAATGCACTTTTTTGTAGTAAGTTGACAGAACAAACTTATAAGCACTTACAATGCAGACAATATATCATTGTCATTGACTGTAATTTGCAATACAAAGCGTCTCACCTGCCTCAAAATAGATAACTTCCATGCTTGCTCTGTCTCTTGGAAATACCTCGAATTTCCTGACAGTGTTTCGTCTTTACTATGCCTATTTTGTTCTTCTTTTCTTTCGACATTAGAATTATGGATTCTGAACTGCAGAAACACAAACGAACAACAATATTCTTTACTTAAGTGTAATTTATTTTGTATTAACTTTATTTGAATAGGCAGGAAATATTGGTGATTTTGAATTTGGATAAACAAACATTGCAAGAAAGTCACAAGTATAACTGTTGTCTTTTATCTGTTTCTCTTAACGTCCAACAGTACAAGCTACTAACTCCCTGTCCCCCTCTTATGCCCTCCTCAAAGAATGGTATCTAAAGGTTATTAAAATATTTCAAGAAGTACTGAACATTCACCATCCCACGACATTGCTCAAGGTGTTTGGTACTACATGCATGTTTTCTCTTTGCATTCAACAGTACAAGCTCCCCCTCCTCCCCCCACAAAAAAAAATGGTATCTGAAGGTTTTCAAAAAAGTCCATCTCCTGAAAATTTCAATTTGTTCTAAAAATAGTCCCTTATAAAAGCCCCCCTACAAGCAGACGTATATAGCTACGCCCCTGGATACATTAAAACTTTAATAAAAATGTAAAAGTTCTGTAAAGATGAGGCAAACATGTAATTACCTTCTAGCCATAGTAAAGGCTTATGTTTGTTTATCAATCAACAGATATTTTTCAAAGTTATTTCTTGTTTCCATTATTACATTTAGGAATCAGAGTCACCTCACCTTTGACGAGTCAAATTACTAATATGTATCATATACATCTCTTAGTGGCGACTGTCTAATATTCATCACACTAAATTAGTTATCTATCATTAATATTGTTTGGACATCCCTCAATCGACTTCTTGAAATATTCTGAATGTAGGAAATCTCTCTCCCTGAATTAGTCTAGTGTACCGGCATTCATATGTAAGTTTCTTTATGCAAACTTTCACTTATGTTGCTCTGTCCCACAGCAGAAATGGTCGGTACTCTACTTGTCAGAGAAGCTATGGTCAGTCAAGGTTCAGAAGCTTCAAAGCAGAAAATAAAATCCTGTTAGACAAAAATCGCTGTTCGAAGTCAAGGTATCAGATAAAGGCACAGCAAAGCTTGAAGATCCAGTCGAATATCAATGAAATTGGTAAGAGAATCACTCAGAATGCAATTGGCCTGTAAGTATCTTATACAAAGTGTTCGAACTTGCTGTAATAGGAACAAACACTTTATTACTTCATTACCAAGTGCCTGAAAGCATTGTAGTGTGCGCAAAACACCCTGGATGAAATACCAATTGTTTGGACTTTAATATACCTTAATAGTGGGAAACGATTAAGAGGGGATGGAACGACACTGTGTGTGATAATGAGTACTTCATTAAAAAGAATATATAAAGAAACACTTATTGATAAGTTTTCAATCCAAAAGGATGTGGAATGAAGCACTTGATCTAATGACAAGTGTTCGCTTATGCAGGATTACACCTTTATTCTAAGTGTGTATCTTTTATATGGTGATTTTTTATTTTCCCTGCTACTTTGAACTCCACTCCACACACTTGGGTAGCAATCATGCCCATAAGTACTCCAGTACTAAAGGGGCGTATGAAATTAAAAAAGTTCACATTTAAGTCCAAACACTTGGTATGACTTCCTGAATATTTTGCTCACACTAAAATCTTATCAAGCACGTGGTATGACAAACTAAGTGTTTTTCTCACACTACAGCACTGTCAAACACTTGGTGTAACATACTTACGATATGCGTTTTTCTCCTATAAGGTCTATCATTGAAGCACATGGTATGACATAATGTACTGAGTGTTTGGTATGCAGTGAAAAAGTCCCTATATCAAACGTCCCTGTTAAAATAACAAAACTTCCCTGCTTTGAAGGCACCCACAGTAAACCTATTAGCTTAAACCTCTAATTCGAAAACCAAAATGTCCTCGCTTTTAAGCAGCCGGACATCAAACAAACAGTCAAAATACTGTACTGGAATATATATGTCGGTAGGACGTCATTTTAAGTTCTAGTTGGCCTAAGTAGTTTTTCACAAAAGTTTCATATATCATGATATGTGATTTTGTAGCGGCGTAATTTGACACCGCTACTCTTTCCGTCAACTTGTTAGCGCCCTCAATTACCCTTGTGGTATCGCTAGGTCGAACTTACACCACTTCGACTATCGAATTCGACAGCTCAACACGACGAGCTACCAACGACGTTAATCGCCTACATTAATCGCCTTATTATTATTATTTTTGATCGGAAAATTCTTATCAACTTGGTAAAAGTTCCTATCCGACCGCAATAGATATATTTTATTGGAACATCATTCCTTTATTTCGTTACATTAACTTTTCGTATTTTGTGAAGTATCTAAATAAGGGGTTAATCAACGGTCTAGCGTGCGTTACTCACAGGATTAATGCACGATCGGGGGATAATGCAAGCGATGCACGGGGCGGAGCCCGAGTGCATCCAGCGATAGCATTAATACCCTGAGTGCATTAATCATGTGAGTAACGCACGCTAGACCGTTGATTAACCCCGTTCATTCATACACTACCATTTGTGTGGGGGGAAAATCATAAAACAAAACATTTTTGGTTACATATAACCAAAGATTTATTAAAGTGATGCCCCGTAATTTTACCGTGCGTTACTCACAGGATTAACCACGGTCAGCTGACCTGAATGGACCAATAGGATTTAGGAATCTTTACTAAGTATGAATGAACATACTTTTAATTATGGATGGATGCTGTATTTTCTATTAAGTTATTTCGCAACGGACCGACCCAGTGGACCGGAGTTATTTTTGCTGTGCTAGACGAACTGGTGAGTAATAATTTCGTTTATATTTTTTACCGCCAAATTGGTGACCCCGACGTGATCAGCCAGCATTAAAACTCTATTTGCATTCACTTTTTGAGCCACTTAATGTATTTCATTCTATTTCGCCCTCGATTAGCTAACTGATTTTGCATTTCGTTAGTTGGGGAAATTTGTCAATCTCGTAGTGCTCAATTATCTTATTCACGCTAAGTTGTATACTCCTACTATTTTTCGCGTTATTCACAATGGATAATAGTAAAACCACGCCCAGATCTGAAGTTCCTATGGCGTCAGTCAGTCTGAAGCTACCACCGTTCTGGCCTCATGACCCTGCGCTCTGGTTTTGCCAAGTTGAAGCGCAGTTCACGACCCGTGGGATTAAGACACAACAAACAAAGTATGCGTATTTCATCTCTTCCCTTCAATCGGAATTAGCGGCAGAAGTTCGTGTGATTCTGTTAAAGCCTCCCTTAAAACAGACCCGTACGAGGTAATTAAGAGGGAATTAATCAGGCGTACGTCAGAGTAGGAGCAAAAACGTCTCCATCAACTCTTAACAGCCGAGGAACTGGGGGAACCGCAAACCACCCCAATTGCTCCGAAGAATGCGGCAGCATCGGACTCTTGAAGTTAGTATCCTCCGTCAGCTATTCTTACAGCGCTTACCGGTAAACGCGCAATTAATCCTGGCATCAACAAGTGCCACGGTTGAACTCGACCAGTTGGCGTTTATAGCAGACAAAATTTTGGAGGTCAACCCGAATATATCGCTAATTTCGGCAATCGAACCAGCGCCTCCACATTCTGCACCCACTGAGATGCAAAAATTACGTGGGCTGATCTCAGAGCTCACCGCTTAAGTTGCCGCGCTGAAAACGGAAGTAAGGCAGCGTAGCAGGAGCCGCGGTCGATTGGGCAACACTTCTACTAATTGACAACCTGTAGGGAACTCGATGAACTACCCGCCAGGCATGTGCTGGTATCATCAGAAGTACGGCACTGCTGCGAAAAAACTGCAGACCACCATGCAATTTTTGTAGCGTGGCTAATATTTCGAAAAACGCTCAGGCCAACGCATAGTGGCGGCACACGTTGGCCAGGACCCAGGTCGCCTGTTTTACGCGCAAGATCGAATCAATAACAAGCGTTTTCTCATTGATACCGGGGCGGCAATCAGTGTCATACCTCCTGTGCGCACAGATCTTCAAAATCAAGGCCCCAAAATCGAAGCTGTAAACTGTAATACCATTCCAACGTTTGGTTAACGTTCATTGGCGCTTGACATAGGTCTAAGGAGACGATTCCCGTGGATATTTGTCATAGCAAACGTAAAAACTGCTATCCTAGGCTGTGATTTTTTGCGTAATTTTTGTTTGTTAGTAGATGTTAAGCACAACAAACTCATTGACACTAACAAATCTGTTCATCAAAGGAACTACAGCGCCGGACAAATCACTTTGCCTAACTTTCGCTACTACACAAAGCGACTCTGGTTACAACACGCTTCTTGCTGAATTCCCCAGCCTTTTTCGTGTCAATTTCGAAGAATCTGTTGTCAAACACGCAGTAACGCACAACATTCGCACAACAGGACCACCTGTCGTCGCCCTCACTCGACGTCTGCCACCAGACAAACTCAAAACTGCGCGTCAGAAATTCGACCACTTGATGCAGCTGGGCATAGTGCGCCCGTCGGATAGTCAATGGGCATCCCCCTTCACATGGTCCCGAAGAAAAACGGTGACTGGAGACTATGCGGGGTTATCGTGGATTGAATAACGTGACCATTCCCGATCGTTATCCCATACCGCATTTACAAGACTTCACTGCTTAACTGAATGGCGCAAACGTTTTTTTCCGAGGTATACCTGGTGCGCACATATCACCAAATCCCGGTTGAGGAGTCGGACATTTGCAAATCGGCAATTACAACACCTTTCTGTCTGTTTGAATTCAAGCGTATGCCATTCGGTCTCAGAAACGCGGCGCAAACATTCCAGCGCTTCATGGATGAGGTGACTCGTGGACTGGAATTTTGTTATATCTACATCGATGATATACTCATTGCTAGCAACTCAAACAGCGAACATATGAATCATTTGAGACAACTGCTTAACGTACTTCAAGACTACGGCGTTGTTATTAACCCAAGTAAAAGTCAGTTTGGAGTCCCTACACTTGCATTCCTTGGACACACCGTTGATAGCAAGGAATCCGCCCATTACCGGAGAAGGTCAAAGCTATTAATGATTTTGCTCAACCTACGTCCTTACGCAAACTTCGCGAATACCTCGTTTAATTAATTTTTACCGCCGATTTATACCGCAATGTGCTGAACTTCTTCGCCCTCCCACAGATTTACTTGCGGGTAACACACGAAAAGCAGCACCATTGACTTGGACAGAGGAAGCCTCTTTAGCTTTTACATATAGCAAAACCGCGCTTGCGCAAGCTACTCTACTTACTCATCCAGATCCCAATTTACCACTTTCCGTCATAGTGGATGCATCGGATCGGGCCGTCGGAGGCGTACTTCAGCACTACCGAGGTGGATCTTGGCAACCGTTGTCTTTCTTCTCCAAAAAGCTAAGTGCTACTGAGTCTAGATACAGTGCATTTGGACGCAAATTGCTTGCCATTTATCTAAAGCTTAAACCTTTCCGCTACGCATTAGAGGGACGACAATTCACGATTTTTACGGATCACAAACCCCTCACTTATGCATTGAGCACGAACTCTGATAAGCATTTACCTACAGAAATTAGATATCTCGATTTCGTGTCCCAATTTACCACGGACATACGTCACGTAAGTGGTAAAAATAATGTTTTCGCAGACGCGTTGTCTTGCGTGGAATTAAATTCTTTCACTAGAGCTCCTTTCTCTACTCCATTGGACTATGCGCAATTAGAACATGCTCAAAAGGACGACCTCGAACTTTCAAAACTCCAGGAATCTTCATCACTCGTATTTCAGAAAATTTCTGTACCTTCTTCTGATGAAACAGTACTCTGTGATGTATCTACCGGACCGCCGAGACCTTACGTTCCGAAAACTTTTCGGCGTACTGTCTTTAACGCCATACATGGTTTATCGCATCCTGGCATACGCGCTACTCAACGCTTAGTAACAGATCGCTTAGTTTGGGCCAATATCAACAAAGATGTGAGACACTGGGTTAAATCTTGTTTAAAAGTGTGAACAGGCACACCGTAACACCACTTGGTACTTTCGCTTGCCCATATGCGCGCTTTAATCACGTGCACATTGATATCGTGGGACCATTGCACCATCCAATGGATATACATACTTACCTACTATTGTAGATCGGTTCACAAGAGGATGGCCGGAAACCATTTGCATTCCTAATATCAAAAGTCTTTCTCTGTCGATGGATTTCAACGTTTGGCACCCCCGCTACGTTCACCACAGACAGAGGCGCGCAGTTTGAATCGGCCTTATTTCGTGATTTTACCCTGCTGTTAGAAAGCAAACGAATTTTCCATCCGGAATCCAATGGTCTAGTCGAACGCTTCCATCGGCAATAAAAGGCTGCTATCACAGCGCAACCACACCTTAAGCATTGGAGTGACGCATTACCATTTGTCTTACTTGGTATCCGCACGGCGCTTAAAGAAGACATCGGCTTCAGCGCCGCTGAACTGGTTTATGGTACAACCTTGCGATTACATTGCGACTTGGTCAACCAAGATGAGCATCAACGACCTAACCGTTTATGTTGACCGTCTTCGAACACAAATGTCTCAGCTAACCCCCATCGGACACTAGAGCTCACACGCGAAAGCCACATCCACACGCAGATATAGAGCGTTGTACGCATGTGTGGGTCCGCGATGAAACCGTCAAACGGCCGTTTCATCCACCATATCGCGGTCCGTACCGAGTCATCTCCCGAGGAGACAAAACTTTTGTAGTCGATATAAATTCTAAGCAAAACACAGTGTCGATTGACCGGCTTAAAGTAGCGTGGACTGATCAGGATTCTACTTTCGACTTCGACCGCTCAACACGACGAGCTACCAACGAAGTTAATCGCCTACATTAATCGCCTTATTATCACTTTCGATCGGATAATTCTTATCAACTTGGGAAACGTTCCTATCCGACCGCTATAGATATATTTTATTGGAACCGCATTTCTTTATTTCGCTACTTTAACTTTTCGTATTTTGTAAAGGATCTAAACATACTTTTAATCATGGATGGATCCTTTATTTTCTATTAAGTTATTTCGCAACGGACCGACCCAGTGGACCGGAGTTATTTTTGCTGTGCTAGACGAAGTGGTGAGTAATAATTTCGTTTAGATTTGCTACCGCCAAAATTTTACTTTTCTACAGCTTAGTTTCTTTTTGAGTGTTTCACTCCCATATTGTTTTGCTCACCATGTTTATTCAAACAATTGTTCTGCTCACTGCGAGGGTGAATCAAACACTTGGTATTGCATTATAAGCGCCACATTTAAACACTAACTAGGCCAATTACAGACTGAGTGTTTCACTTACCAAGGGCACAGTGCTTCAAAATACTCAGTATTGCATTTTGAGTGTTTCGCTTATCACGTACTGCACCACACAAACCAAACACTTGGTATTGTATTCTAAGTGTTTCACTTACCAAGGGCACAGTGATTCAAACACACTTGGTATTGTATTCTGAGTGTTTCGCTTACCACATTACAGACACAGCGATTCAAACAACTTGGTACAGCGCACCGAGTGTTTCGTGTACCATCATCTTTACCTAGGGCCTAGCCTCATATAGGCCTAACTTCTGTACGCCCTTATAATGAGCAAACCCTGAGTGTTTCACCAAAGAGGTAGATTATCTTTGGTGTCGCTTACCAAAGGCATAGTGATTCAAGCACTTGGTATTGGATTATGAGTGTTTCACTTGCCGCTGCACAACCGTAAACCAAACACTTGGCATTGCATTTTGCGAGTTTCGCTCACCTTGGTGATTCACACATTTGGTGCAGCTAACTGAGTGTTTCGTCCTCCATCATGTTTTTACCTGATTTTATGAATTAGGTTTCCATAATGCTCTAAAATTAACTGGTATGGTCATCTCTATCCCCAACACATCCAAAAGCTCCACAATTTAGCCCTAAGGAGAAGAAGCAATTCATATTATCAGCGAATCTGAAACGGAAGTGACGTTGGAGGTCAACACCAGTGTCGCAATAGGTGAATAGACATCAGCGCAGGCGCAAAGGGTGTAGCCTACACCTTTTCTACAGATATCTGACAGAAGAATCACCAGCCTAGAAAGATTTCTTCATTTGATACCGTTGTTTTGTTTAAATCAATTAAACTAAACCAGGTCAGTGAAACAGTTGGTTCATTTGTGTGAAAAAGTTAGCTTTGACTTTGAATAAAAAGCCAACTAGCCTAGGCCTTAAGTTTACCTTTGGTAGTTGGGAGGTGTAGTTTTTCAACCTAGACACATAAGCTAGGCGAGCATTGGGTATGGCTAATGCTTATAGGAACAGTCGGCCTTACAGTGCAATAACAAAGTGCAGAGCCTAGCATAATACTAATAGCTGAGTTAGTGTGTGGAATGTCTTCAGAGAGACTCAATAAAGAGATGTTGACACTAACTTTGCCAGTTTATAAATATGTTATTTTCGAGTCAGATTCCTCGCTGGTGGTGTCCAGATCAAGGGTTATATACAATGTACTAACATGGTCATATACATATGTAGTGTCATTATGTTACTACGCCACACTGCTTTCCCTCTTTCTTTCCCAAAAAAATTGTTGTGGAGTACTCTTACCTGCAAAATACAAGGGTACCCAACAACGGACAAGCATTTTCCTCGTCTCTTTTTTTACCTTTTAACAACAAACTACTAAAAAGTATAAAGAAACAATTCAGTTAATATTAATGGTGAATTGACCATAACAAACCAGCTAAAGCATGTAAAGCACTTTACAAACTCAATTTGACAACAGGTTTGCGAAGTCTTACTGATCTTCTTAGAAGGGTCTGGGTTGGTTCTTGGGTAGACATCCTACTGGACTCTGATTTGCTTTGGTTTATTACAGTTTGCAAACCAGTTACTTTAGGCTCTTCAGTCCATGTTCGGATAACTTTTGGTACAAGACTTTGATCAAAAGCCTCAACTACATAATCTGTGTCATTGAAAGACTCACGCAAATGTCCTGGATTATCTTTGGCTTCTAACATGTGATGTACATGCACACTTCTAATTCTACCGGTAATATCAACTAGGGGCCTTTATGTCCAACACACCTCTACTACCGTTCCTATTTCCCATTGTTTTGCCTTATGTGGAGGACTTAGCACTCGTACTTGGCCACCAACACTAAACCTGTATACCTTGAATATCTTGTTTGTGTTCCACTTTTGGTGTTAGGTTAGGCAAACCAAGCTAACTTTTTCCTCAACTTCCTTTTAACAAAGAATTCTATTGGAGTATACCCAGTGGAAGACTGAGGAGTGGATCGATATTTAAGCAAGCAATTAGCTGGTTGATGTTTTACGCTGAATTTTGTGTAAGCAAACACCTGCTTTTTTAAAGCTTCCTTTACTATTAGTACTGACCTCTCTACTGCCCCACTTAAGGCTGGGTGCTAAGGTGGTACGTTTGAACTAAAATATGTTTGATACCATTTTGCTTAATAAACAACTGGAATGACTCCGCTCAAAATTGAGGGCCATTATCAGAGACCAACTCTTCAGGCAAACCATGACATGCAAAATTGATCTTGACTTATCTATGGTTCTTTCTGTGGTTTTGTTTGCATGCAGGTGTATCACCTCATAGCCATTTCGAGTGGCTATATCAACCAAAACTAAAAAGTGATCATAACCGTACTCAAAAATCAACAAGTACCCTCTACAAAGGTCTAGAGGCCACCTCCGTGTTTCCAATGGGGACTTTGGTGGTTTACTTCTGGTACTTTGGCAGACAGTGTATTTACTTGTCAATAAATCTATCTATTTGTCTATACCTATACCCGGTCAATACATAAACCCTCTGGCAATCGACTTTATAGCCACTGTGCCATTATGTTCATTATCGAGTTCAGTTACTAATCTGTGTCTTAAGGAGTTTGGTACCACAACACCCCTGCTCACAAGACAACTCAAACCTTCTATTATGAAATGGTGTTAACTCATCAGACATAACCATTGATTCTGACCAGCCAAACAACATTTGTTCACACACTTGCTTAAGTAAAAGTGTCCTTTGTAGTGACAAAGTCTCTGCTGGAATTTCAGCAGCTGTGACAGGAAAATTATTGTCAACTACTTCCGTTCCAAAGATCTCACCTTTGGTGCCTTCTTCCGAATATTCGTGAAGTAAGCGTGGGCAATGTATGAAGTGAACGGCTCACGAGATTTGTCGAAACTGCCTATGTATCATGTTACTACGCCGCAGTGTGTGAAACATTGTACACCTTTTGAACACATTAATCACAGCTTAATCTACACATGGAGTAGGACTTAATATGTATATACATGAAATAAGTGCCGAATTTCTACACTGTGGTTCAATCAGTATTCCTAAAAGGTCATCAGTAGGCTGTTCCAAGGTTATGCATGCTGAATTCACGGTACTTAAAGTTCCTTAAATTTTGTACTTTATGTTGATGAGAAGTGAATTAGACAGTTTTCTTTCTAAAACCTTCAGGGGGTGGCAGGTTTGAGAATGAACGACTCAATAACTGTGCCCGTTATTTAAAAAAAAAAATTAAAAGAACCATTAACAGAGTAACACTAAACATAAATATGAGACTTAGTATCATTTACTGTGTTTACTATGTAATCTGATGTAAGTTTGGCAAAGAAATTTCCATTTCAAGCACCTGCTTTACAAACGAGAAACCCCTATACAATACGATAATACAAGAGCAACACCGTGAATCAGTAATCTTTATCTGTAGTTGTGCGTTACCCAGTAATAAAATAACATGATAGGTATGTAGCATCAAATATTAAGATTTTGTGGTTAAGTATAGCAAAAACTTCATAAATATGTCGCTCTGTTATCTAAAACAAAAGCAAGACCGTGGAAAGAAGAAAAGAAATGTGGTCTTGCCAGGAAGGCCTCTTTTGTAAACATGCCCTAGTGGTAATGCAATATGGCCCACAGTGTGCTCAGTGGTATGAGACATGATGATGTGTTGCTGTGTACCAAAAATGACAGCTTGATTGTTGATCTCACCAATAAGTTGTCTTTTAAGCTTGGCCATAACAAGGACAGCTTCAATCACATCAGATGCAAACTTCATAGATTGTGCGACTGTTATTTCGAATAGTGGCAGAAGAGCCGAATGCATAGATGTCTGATCTCAGTCCTCCTTTTCCTTTCATGGATGTGGTCAACTCAGTGATAGTTATCTCAGGCTTTGATTATTCAACTCACTTATACAAAACACCATCCTTGGCCTTGAAAATAGGTGATAAACTCAAGAAAGTTGCAATGGTGCAAATGAACAATGCACTCATGGATGAAAATGCTGACTTGAAAAAGAGAAGTCAAGACTTAATCGGGAAGATGTTCCTCACATGCACACTGTACCTTAGATCAGAGGAAGAGAAGCAGACTAGCAGACCAAAGTTATTCCCTTATCAGAGTATGTGATTGCTCTGTCTAAATTATCTCAAGGAACCAGTCGAAAACAAAACATCAACAATTTGTGACAAATACACCACAAAGTGACGAAGCGGGAGCTCAGCAATTTACCTTTGACTCAACTAAGACGGCGGGAGGTTTCAAGGATAGCATTAGATGATGTCAAAAAAGTCAACAAAGGAAATGACATACAGTGGAAGGACAGGATTTCATTGAGCTGGTCATATAAACAGACAACGATACAAAACAGTGTGGAATGGGAGATTTTGAAAGCATTTTCAAAGTTCTATTACAGTAACTCGGATGTAGCTATTTCATCATATGTTGTATGAGTATTTCTTATGACTTCTTTTACCGCTTGAATATTGTCTTAAAACATTATTTATTGCCAATTACGATTCATGCATTCTAAAAGAGCAAGTAACAGATCTCAAACCAGAACTTTGAGAATAATCATTTTGGTGTTATGGAAAAGGAAAAAAAGATAGAGACAAACGTTTTCAAAGTATTCTCCACCTGATAGCTGAATACCTGTTGATGCCTAGATATTTCGTGATATGTTTTGTGTATATAATCTTTTGAGAACATGAGTACTTTTTTATTTAATAAAGAAAATTCTAAAAAATAAAATTCCAGAAAACAAATTACAGTTCATCAAGACTCCCCTAAAGGAAAATGTTCCAGTAATTCTTTTATCACTAAAAAATATCAAAAGAGAAAAGTATTCTCCACATATTAGTCAAGATTATATTTAAAGAGCTCTCAACATCTGTTGATTCTTAGAAGCATTATTTCTTTTTCATCATTCATAATCTTCTCATAAATGGATATCTGTTACATTTGATTATTCCATAGAAATTGATTAGGATAGATATACGTCATGTGACATATATACTGAAGCCACTCATCAAGTGGTGGCACTTTCTGTGTACAGCAAGAAAGAACCGGCGCGTAATACAAACACTACATATTTGACTAAACTAAAGTGATAAAATTGACATAATTTACTCGAAATGGTGATATCGCGTGCCGCATTTGGGTGCAAAATCGTCGAAAATGTCGCAGTGGACTGTAGTTTCACTTTGTAATTCTTAGGAAGCGATAGTAGAAGCAATAACATAGGAATTTTAAATAATTTACTAGTGTCGTCTGCTAATCTGTTGTATTGTTATTCACGGACCCGGGATATAGTAAGCCTAGAGCCCTATACCGACTACGGTTGTCCTTAATCAGGATGCGATACGACAAAAACCTAATAACAAAAAATGATCACAACCTCATTTTACTTAAAACTGTATCCCTAACGATAGATCCACATGCCAGAATAACATGAGATGACTGTTTTGTCCTGGGCTTAGCCTATCACTAACACTTCAATAATAGGGACATAGGCAAGCCTAACTTAGGCTAGGCCTATGTACGTAGTCGTAGCCTTGCCATGGTGTAACTTAGGTTAGCCTAGGCCATAACTTAAGCCTAGAATATTTCAGTCTATTGTACCAATATTCAAATGCATTCTCGATTTGCAACATATTCCCAACTCTGTAAATTGTGGCAAAAAGGCATAAGCAGTATAGCGTATAGCCAGATATCTGAGTTTTGAGGTAGGCCAATTGCCTGCTCAGCCTAGCCAGGTATGTTGTGATGGACAGTAAAGTTATAGGCCATTTTGCCTAAACTGACTCAACTATGATTTTATGGCCTAATGTAATCACTTACCATGCATGGACAAAGCTTTGTTGGTAAAACGTAAAAACGACACTCAATCCACTACTTGTGCTAGCATCTCAGTCCTTTTAATGACTGTGACTAAATGTAGACATCCATCAAACTGTTTGTACTCTCACTTGATAAGATGGGACATTAACATTAAACTGAAAACTGCATGCACAAACTACTGTAATATGGAAGAATTACACAAGTAGGTATGTGTTGGAAGGGGAGGGGAGTAGCTTTTCCACAGCATTTTCCAGGGACAACTATGACATTATCCAAGTGGACCACTAAAATAATACAAGAAAGAAAAATGTTTGCCATGAGCCTCTCAGATAACAGAAATGACACTTTCCAGACTTTTAAAGTTGCATTTATAAACAAGAGCCGGGTGTATAATGTTCCAACCTGAAAAATAAGTCAACACACAAGATTGCACTGTTTTCTAATCTATTAGAATTCTTCTCTCTACTGCTACCAGGATGTGAGTGACCACAGAAACAAACAGCTCTCTAAGTAGTGATAACCTCTGACCCTTTCTATGACTTAGGCCTACTGATATCTTACCAGTGAGAGGAGTAATAGACAGGACTGATTGTCTCACTAGGGGTGTTTAATATACATGTGATAAAAGGAGATAGACATACAAGATAGCATTGTTTGAATAGAACAGACTCAAAGGGGGGGGGGGGGAGGGAAGGGGGATTGAAACCCATACTCTGTATCTACCCATGTTATCACGGATATTCTTGAAAGAAGGTTCGATGCCTATGTTAATATTCA